>KV745418.1:0-18307 GCA_001692735.1 Lepidopterella palustris CBS 459.81
GTTATAAGGTTATAAAATTAGTTTAACTTATTACTAAGTATAATTTGTATTATAAAGCTAGGCCGTACTATCTAAGTATCTACTTAATAGTAGAATGGGTTGAACTAAGTTTAACTAAAGATAAATAGAAGAAGCGCTATTTAATCTAAAGATAATAAGATAGTGTAAAACTAAAGAATAAGAGTACTTTACTTAACCCTAGGGTTAAGGAAGTAAGAATAAGTTAAGTACGAAGAACTAGGAAATAATAAGAAATCTATTCTCCTTAAGTATTTTAAGCCTTTTATTCTTTAATCGGTCTACTTAGTGCCAAGGACGTTCTTCCTTACCGAGTATAATAATTACTTTTACTTAGTATACTCGGTGTCTTGGCCCCGCCAAGCCACTAAGTATACCGGTTACATTACGTGACTTATGCGACGACCCCTGTCGTTTTATAGTCCCTTAGGCCCTTCTAGTAAAGGCTTCACCAGTTGCCTCTTAGACCAATCTTGTAAGAGCCGGTTCAAGTATTCTATTGTCTATTCAACCATCGTATCCTCTTGATCCTAGTTGGCCGTAACAAATACTTAATAAACTCTATAGTAATATACGATCTATACCTATCTAGAATAAGAAGACGCTAGGCGCGTTAAGCTTTGCCTTTTGTTTCGCGATTAAATACCTATTTAAGCTAGAATAGGCCTATTTAATTATTTATCTATCTACTTAGTAATAAGGTAAAGAAAGCTTAATACTTTACAGAATTAAAGTCTTATAACTATAAATTTTATATATTACTAAAAATAGCTTAATAAATTAGTATAGGTGTAAAAGAGCTTCCGTCGGTATATATATAAGCTATTATTATAATTTACTTATAGTTACTATTTTATATAAGCTGCTTTAGGCCACCTTTTTTTAAATTAACGTTAGGAGAAAATTCTCTTTATTTTTAATAGTACCCTAATTAGGAACCCCTTCTTATTTATATTATATATATACCGGGGTTTTATATTATATTACTTAATCTTTTTCCGTAATAGCTCGAAGTATAGTGAGTATTTAAAGGCTGAATCGGCTCTATGGCGTAAGGAGTCTATACCGGCGGTCTATTAAGATATAAGTTTAAAGTGGTGGCGTTTTAGAAAGCAATTAACCTAGTATTTCCCTGCTTTTTTCCTAGCTATTTCTAATGCAAAATTTCGTATTATTTACTTTAAAGGAGGTAGGCCTTACCTATAGAGCTCCTTTATATATTTTATAAGCTCTTGTTCTTGCGTTATACTAAGTAGTTATTAATTTTCGGAGCGTTCGGTATAGGAGCCCTAAACCCTATAGTGGCGTTTTGATAACGTTATATAGTTAATACTATATTGCGCAGCAATTTGAGTATAATTAGCTTTTTCTCTAGGCTTTAGCGACTCTAACGCCGCTAGAGCGGCCTTTATATCCCCCATATTGATAGAGTTATAAGGTGTTGAAGTTTTGATAATATTTGGTTCAATCGTGCGTTTGGTGAGACCGTGCGTTTGCTGATTAATCACGGTATTCCCAGAAACCCTAAACCCTTGAGTTTCTCAAGGATTCGTCTTATCTCTATATCTATCAATACAACCCTATTGCCTACAATTAAGCTCCCTACCGTGCCCAGCCTAACACCGCCCTATACTTTATAATCTATATAGGTAAACGTTACTACGTACGGTAATTCCCTATAGGTAATATTACTTTATTACTATAGCCGCTTTCTTTTACACTTTATTTTAGTACTTATAGGTATTAAGAGAATAGTATTAGGTAGTATACTAATAAAATATAAGTCTTTTATTATTTCCCCCGCTAGGAGAATTTCTACCGGCGGTCCGAAATACAAAATAGTATCGGCTAAAATATAATAACCTAGGTATACCTTATTTATAGTAATATTTAATACCGTGTAAAAGGCACCGTTAACTAGTTTTAGACCTTAATAGGTATTTTAGTTTATAACTACCGGTATATTGAGAATAGATATAAAAACGGCTAGTACTAGTATTTTACTATTATTACCCTAGTTTAAGATTATAATAGACTTCTTCTTTATAGGTTCTTTATTTCTCTACTTATATTTAAAGATAAAGATTTAAAGAAGTACTTACTTTTAGTTTTAGAAAGTAAGTATAGCCTTAAAATTTAGGTTCTAGTAGTTTCTATTTAACGGTAATATAACTATTATACCTAACTTTTATAGAATCCGTCTACCCTTATAGTAGTACTTATTATTTAATATTTCTACGTTGGACTAGTTTTATACACCTTACTATATTTATTTAAGTAACTATTATAATTAAAAATCTTCTACTATATAGACTTATTCTTTTAATATAATAACTATAGTAAACTTTTTCTATAAAGTATAGGCCTTATTATACTAGCGCCTTTATTCTATTTTAAAGGTCTTCCCTTTATTCTATAAAGCGGCTATACTAGAAAGAAGAATCGACCTATTTTATACTAGGCGAAACTAGTAAAAGTCCCTATAGAATAGTATAATAGGGATTCTATTAAAGTCTTTCTTTAACTCTTAAAGTACGTAGATATATTTATTTATAGTATATAGTATTTACCCGCTAAGTATACTAACTTTATTAATAATTAGTATATATTTCTCTTACTAGTCTATTTTTATTTAGCTATTAATATAGAGACCTACTAAACTTAATATAATAAACCTATTTATATTTTTATAAAAATATATACTAGAACTATTCTTAGAGAATTTATACGCTAAGTAGATAGTAACCCTATTAATCTTTACTACTACGGTGCCTAAAGGTACCGTTACTAGTAAATAATACAATATTCCCTTACTTTTAAATAATACTGCGATTGTTTTAATAATCCGCAATTTTCCTATACTGCCCTTACTACCGATAAATTAGTAAAGCTAAGAAGTCCCTTATTTATTACGGTATATACAATCTAGTTAGCGGTATATTAATTAAAGGGCGATACTTTACCGTAGGCTATTATTAAGTAATGTTCGTCCTGGTACGCTACCTTTTGCGATTTAGCGGGGCTATTGCTAACCCGTTTGGGTATTACTTCTCGCCCTATTAAACCTCGCTACTTTTAACGTCTATAAAATGCTCCCTCTGCTCTACCTTTATCTCCCTTACCTTTCTCTCCCTTTAATTCTAATTTTCCTTATATTTTACCCTTACTATAAGCCCCCACCCTCTGCGCTATAGAATACTACGCCTCCTTTTTCTTTATTCTAACCTTCTAATTATAAATAGCACCGGCGCACCTTTTCTAAGGACTATTAAGAATATCTAACTATTATTTTGCTTCTATAGCCTATAATGCTTTTAGTGCGATTCGGTATCTCTAAGTTCGGATACGCCTTTTTTTTCTCTTTTCCTTTTTATCTATTTTAAAATCTCCCTTATTCTTACTTTCTTAACTTTATTATTCTTTAGAGTATTCTTTTTTGGGCTTTATCTACGCTCTTAACCTCTACCTTTAAGTTCTATATTACTTTATCTCCTCTAGCCTTTACCGTATTAGTTCTTTTATACTTATATAGCGAGGATCTGCCCCGACGTTAAAGCATTAATTTAATTCTAATACGTTATACCGGGAAATTGCCCTAGCGTAAAATTTACGTTAAGCCACTGCCGCAGCCAACTAAAGCTAGTAATATGGTCGAGACACCATTTGCATTGTGCACAAGATGTATCAAACTCGAAAAGGCGGTCTGGATGTAGTTCAACCAGCAAAATCCCCTCCGGCCAATAGTCGATAAATCATAGACCATATCAAATCAAAACCGGAATCAAGAAAACCTTATCGTAGCCCAGTCTCTGTTTACGGTGCTCAGTAAGCAGATGTGGTTTGTGCCACAAGGAAATGAGGTCTTTCGATTGTGGCTCAAGATTATATTTCCATTCGATAAACCTAGAAATTCTACTTGAGTTTCCAGGGGTGCTCTTAAAAGTTGCAAGCCGATCGAGTAATGTTGAGTTCCTTCCATCCACTCTTGAAGGCGGTTTCCCTCCTGGAAATATCCAACCCAACGAGGCGGGAGTATTGTAGAACCCAAATTGGGGGGCATTGTAGACTAGATACATAGTCATATAGTGGCGAACTCTTTGATTCATTATTCATTACACGTAAGCTTATCTCGATCTGAGGGCATAAAAGCCTAGAGACCAACTTTGCCTGCCTTAATACAGCACTGAAAAGATCATTCAGCCCTCCAACCACAAATTAAAGAAGCAGAAGTTACAGGATTGTGTTCGAACTTCATCGTATGTCTCAAACTTCATCCCATAATAACAATCTTCCTTTCTGGACATGTCAACCACCATTTATCGGCACGTACATCGTAAGAACAGATCTGGACTCGATACGTGATACCCTGTTCAGTCTTCACCATCATCGGTCGAAACAGCACCGGTTCGACTATTGTTCCCGCGACCGCAATGATGATGAACTCATGAAATGATCCTTCGACAATTGCTAATGATTTGGGCAACCAGATCTCAGACAAGCATGTTCCCTCGTAGGTATATACACTAAAGGTTTCAAATTCTGTTTTCCATTCCCAATGCGTGCGGTTGGCAGACCGTAGCCGCTTGAGTTGTAATTTTGCAGAACTTGTGCAGAAGAGAAGCAGAGAATTGTGCGTTAGATCAAAGGAATGAGACGTCCTCTCTTCCCAATGTTGCTGGACTTCTGATTTTGATGTCGTGAAATGGTCGTTATATATTACACAGCCAGGCGATGGTGCACTAGCCATGGATATTTGAAATATCTCTGGTGGACGTAAGAGTCGTAGGGCATGGTAGAATACGATTACCGGCCCATAGACGACATTTCGGGACCCTTCCATGCGTAACTGCAGATGAAATTCCGAATTTGATGTATGATACCACCCAGTCCAAGACCAAGTGGGAAATCCAGGTCGTGTCAAGCGGGTGCCTCGTGAATTCCATCCAATCACAAGATAAAAGTCCTCTCTGGGTAGACCGCAAATGAAGTCGGTTTTGAGGGTGAGGGTCAGATATCTTTGGATTCCAACAAAGGCCGACAGGATGTCTTCTGGGTTGGTTAGGGAGCGACAAATGTAACCAGCTTGAATCCCTTCGATGTATTCGAGTCGGTTCTCGATGGGGATCTTTGTTGCGTAGAGTGACATAACCTGATTGGACCTCGTGGAATGGTTGCAGTCCACTGGGGAGGACATATGAGGTTCAACTATGCAAGCACCCCCTTCGCATGAAAAATAAACAAGCCAGTTCGTAAAGATCAAAGTTCTCTGGGAAAACAACTGTTCTTGGTATGTCCAGGCTCGTGTGTTCCATTTTGTGAGATCTAAGATCTCCTTTGATGGAGCATCAGTAACGACGAAGTGTCGAGAGCAGTTTCGACCAGGAATATGGAGTGTGGTACGGTCCGAAAGAAGCATCCCGATCCCAGAGAGACCAGCATTGCAGTCAGTTCCACAAGCGGCGATGATGGTTAGATACGCGCCGCTATAGATTCGATGCATCATCCCAATCTGGACCTGACGGTCTTGTTCGTCGTCTTGCGTAATGCAAAGAGAATCAACCCAAAGATATCTACACCCAATGCCTTTGGTCAATGTCATGGCGTCCTTGATTGTGTTCGGTATTGGGAGCGTAAGAAGAGATCCCTTGGTTTGAAAGAACCGCCACATACCATCCAACAGTTTCGGTTGGTCGACGCCGCCCCAAACGTAGCTAAGGGCGGTGTATCGACAATTCGGAGGTGCGAATGTGACTGAGGCGCTTTCAACATCAATGACCCGAATCATCGCCCCAGGATTCCATACTGATACAGGGTGGCAATTGAGGTTTTTGTGAATGGAATCACAGTACTTCAGCAAGTTTCTACAGCTTTTCAGCATCTTCGAAACGGATCTATTGTTGATCAGTCGGCTCTCTGCATTTTTGACGTGAATTTGGCGTCGATGAAGTTTGAAAAGTCGAGGGGCTGAGGGTTCAAGATTGAGGCTCCGATTTATCCCATTGGAGTATGAGATCGTGAGTCTGGGTAGCCAGCGCTGGTTTTCGTCTATGAGGTTTGGGAGAACGCCAATCAAACTGCCGGGGAGATGTTCTCGGGGGCCAAATGCTAACACAATTTTCAACAGCGCATGGCAGAATTCGCAATCCTGGTTGCGAGATGTATCTTCGTCCCATTTGATGCATGCGTCCCTTTGATGTGGGAGGTATGAATGCAATGGATACGTTAGCCTTGCAATCTTGAACACGAACGGCAGAAGATTGCCCCGGGAAGATCCGAGAAGAGCGGTAACGATCGGACGACAGCGGTCATCGCAGAGGAGAAGTGTAGGGGGTACAATTTCTTCGCTGTTGCCTGCATTGGCGCTGGACCCGTTTCCAGAAAAACGCGAGCGCATTCTTCTTCCCGGGGTCAAGATTCCAGAAATATCATCATCTGAGACTGGTGGAATGGCTGCGTAGCAAGAGTTGTGATGATGATTCCGATCCAGATAGTTTGTTGTTGTTGGCAAAGTTGCCGTCTGGGACATCTCGGCGTGATGCAGTTAAAACTAAACCCGAAAAGGCAGGTTCAACAAGCAGCACGCCTACCGCACAGCCTTGTCCAATCACGTTTCTGGGAACAATGTTTTTAATGGTGAACACCACGTCCTTCCATTAGCTTGGTGACTGCGATTTGAAAATGATGTCGATCAAAATGCTTTTAAGTGGCACATTGCTGGAATCTTTGCAGGCTGTTCATTGGCCAATTTGGCCCATGAAGAATGGCGAGGTAAATTTATAAAATTCAGTCGCGGCGCTGTTACGCATCCCAAAGTTTTCCCGCTTTCATCAATCATCAATGTAAATTTGATTGTTTCCCTATCAGAATTTGATGTCTTTAGCACACACACACTGCCCTCTTGCTACACCTAGGTCTTCCTAAAGGTTCTTCCTCTCCCTACGCTCGTACCTCGCTTCGGGGTGGCCCCTCTGCCTGGACCCTTCCTAAGTTTGCTTCAGGCATACCGGAAAAGAAAGAATACTAGGGAGTTTTCTAAGAGCAATGTCGAGTGCTCCATTAATGAAATTGAAGTGCTCGTAACCCTCTGGGAGGTGTACGCAGTATTGTGGTGTACGGAAGGTGTCGCGACTTGCTTCTAGAATTTCAGCGACTTGATTTTACAAAACACCAAAGGTAAGGACGCTCTCCACTTGGGATTCTCCCTCCGGGTGGCTAACAATATTCCGCTGGACGATGCGCTCGAGCCCTGAATTTGGCAGCGCCGACAGTAGCGAGGCGTCGGAAATGGACACAGTCGAACTGTATGTTGCTACAGAAATAGCGATCCAAGGACTTAATGTTCGCTAACTCCAAGATAGCGATGCAACGCCCAAACGCCGTGCCTAGTGTCATATTTCACCCCTCTTGTGCTCCGTACTGAAACTGCGTCTTTTGATATGCAAGTCGTTCATCAACTTCCCTATGCCATGCTTGTGCTCGTCGTGCCACAGCTGCTCGACAACGCCGGTGGCGGTAGCACGCGCATCATAAAGCTCGTCACTCGACGGGCCAGGCGGCCTTCCATCTTCCGCCTTTTTGTGGTGCACTATCCTGCTGATGCTGCTCTTGGCCCTCCCATAGTACTCCATACCGAGCAGAACCTGGTATGTGTGGGATACTTTCAGCTTCGACAAGTCGACACCTTGCTTCTTCTGGCTTTCAATAAAGGCCTTGAATGACTTCGTGGTTGGCCGGTAGTGGCCGCTCAGAGGTGATAGGTAGACTAGCTGACCATTCTCAATACCAATCGATCCCGCAGACGATATGCGAGCGCCGGATAAGAAGGACGCATGTTGGAAAGCTCCGCTGGATTTGATGCCGACGTACAGCCGGCCGACTGTGTCTGCCACGTAGATCCAAGTTCCAGGCTTCACGGAAGCCCGCAGTAGGTAGTTCGGGATAGTTGCCGGAGAGACATAAAATACATGCTTGTGTTGCGTCTTGTCCTTTGTCGCCTGTTGGTGAGCCAGGCGTTCTTCAAGCGAGCCAGATCCCGAGGCGCTATTATCCTCATTCGACACGTCTGCAAATTTGCCATGGCCAACATCTCCACTCCTGGACATCTCGGGTGAGAGGCGTCGATTCTGTGCAAGCTTCTCTTGAATAGCCTGATTACTGAAGGCCGGCTCGTTCGAGTCTTTCGGTACGATTCCATGGATGGAATCCTTGTATTCTTCGACACTTGTAGTGATGAGCTCGTCATTCTTCTCCCACCGAAGCTTGCCTTCGTTGTCCACGCGGACAAGGTAGTCTTTCCGCTCTTCTTTGCTGAGATAACGTATACGTTCACGGTCTAGCTTTTCGCGGGAACAGCCTGTTAAACTCAGATATTTTCCTTCGCCATAATCGAGCCAGTTGAAGAAGTTGTCATGGGTGTCTGAACGTCTCCATTTCTCGTGATAGACTTGGAGATTCGTGCCATAGCGATGCTTGCAATCAACGAGCTCCAAAAAGTAGCGTAAGTCTAATAAAATGGATATGGCCGCCTGGAAGGCTTCTGGCTCTAGCTCAGAGCCGGGAAGCTGTGATGGGTTGCTCTCACCGGCGCCTGCATGCTCTGCAATCTGGCCAACTCGCCTCCAGTTGAGTCGCGCCAGGTCCGAGGGTGGCAGTGCCCGGCCGTCGTCTTCAGATAAAGCAGCACGATAATGTGGGGCTATTGCGCTCCGATATCTCCACTCTTTGGCAGCCTCCATCCAACGCGCCGAAGGGTCAAGCGCCAAGCCATCGAGCTGCCTCCGTTCTCGGTGATCGCGGTAAGCCTTTTGGATCTTGGTCGCAGCTTCATGCTCCTCGGCGGTATGTCTGTGGTATTTGCTGTCGATCTCGCATTCCTTGCGGAGTTGAATCTCGGCTATTCGCCGCACTTCGGCAGTTGAAGGTCGATGAAGAGTGTCCAGATATTCCTTATGTGATAATGTGCGCTTGCGTGGCGTCGGATCTTCGGCCATTATGATTCCCAGAATGATCAGTGTTGCTCTAGAAATGTCAATGGCATCTGCTATCAATTGGAGAGGAAGACGACGATTTCGCCATCTGGATGAGGTAGGATTATTGATGTAGCATGTCCTGCCAGACGCACGCGCTGATGTGAGACAGACTCGTTGGTGTTAAACTAGTTTAAGTCGCGAGAGATAGTTTTTGAACTGATACAAAAAGGGGTAGCACGTGTGGGCCGGACGCCCCTGCTAGTATGTTCGCAAAATAATATAATCCGGGCACGCTATTAGTAGTACGCTTATTTCGTGATGGAGGGCGTCCGGACCTTTCGTGCTATCCTTTTGTATACTAAGTCGTAATACTTCATTATTAAGCATAGGTGTGTCGTTTCTGGTAAGGCCAAACAACGCTCGTTTAGATAGCACGGCGAAATCGGATGATGGACTTACGGAGACTCCTGCTTACCTCTGTAAGTTATATAATACGCGCGATGAGCGCTTACTGTGCTGTATTTCTTTTTTTCCAGGAGCAGGGATAGCAGGGAGCACTTGTTGAAGTGCCGTTGCAGTCGACCACAAAGCCAGCTGTCCCTTTGAGTATGCTGGAATCTGGAATGTTACCCTGCTTGTCTCATGCACTTTTGGTACTTACCTTGCCGTACCTGGTTAAAATTCCAGCCGAAGACCACTTTGTGCATGCGCCTAACGTCCATCCCTGCGTGCCGAGGGCTCAACAGTGGTTTTCGACACAACAAAGCCAACAGTAAGCTGAAAACATAGATACTCTCGGAATAAAGGTATTGAATTCTAAGATTTATCTATGCTTCATGTGACTGTAAGTAGCTCTTGCTTACCATGTAACGCCACTATTCATTCTGGATGTAGATGAATGCGTCACTCCGGACATCCTTGGATGCACTGGATAGCTCACGTATCGCATTGTAAAGCCCATCAAGTTATAGAGTTATACGCAAAGATCCTATGCCGAGAGAAACAACTATACCTCGATTATAATTGTGTTATATGGTGATTAGACGTTCATCAGCTAGGCTGACGTATTATGGCTTGCGATTGCTACATAAGTAGTCGAAAGCAGCATAGCTGTATTTCAGTCGTGCTGACTGTGCGTAACTTAACCAAGATTTCTGCCATAACAATGCTCGAAGGCGGAAGTGGTAGGGCAGAACCGTGGCGCTCGGCCACAAGCTTCCATTCGCGCGGGGCTCAGCCAGACCTCCAAGCGCGCCATTGAGCGCCGGCTTGCAACCTGGTCGATGTGTTCCGTGTTATGTTATGCACGAAACTTGAGCAGGTCGAGATACACAAGTATGTACCGCTGCTCTGCGTGCTTCCTGACTCACCACGATAATTAGTATACTTGCATTGCGATCGCACCCGACCAACATTTCTTTGTTCATGGAGAACATGCAAGTGCCGCGATGCGTCTTCTGATGCGCTCATCGGGCGACGGTTTCGAGTTGATATCTGTCAACAATGACGACCCTCCTCCGTATGCCATCCTATCGCACACCTGGACTGAGGGTCAAGAAGTCACGTATAATGAGCTGGTGGCCGGCACAGGCAAGGACAAGACTGGTTATGCCAAAATCCGCTTCTGTGGCGGAAGAGCTGCAGCGGATAGCCTACAATATTTCTAGGTAGATACCTGCTGCACTATATAGTCCCACCACTGGTGACAATGCTCTACGAACAGGGCGGTAGATGCCGCCGAAAACGACGGGAGTCGTCACCTAGCTTGAGGGACTAAATTTAGCTAGAAGTGTTCTTAATTTCTGACTCAGTCACGTTTCTACCTTCGGATCCATGCTCTTTGATGCTTCACCCCTGTAAAAGAGGCTAAATTCAACCCTCTGAGCCGTGGCTAAGCTCACCTAGAGCTAATTTGCGTTTTACGTCAACATGATTATGCTAGGTCTCCTCCGACCCCTGCGAGCCCCATTTCAGGACCAATATAATCAGGGCTGATTGTGGCAAAATCAAAGCAGTGAGTAAGCAGCATAAGCTGCGGCTGTGTATACCTGAGCTCGCCCTGAGCCGGCTTAAGCTAGCGTGATTGTGCCTGATTTAGGCCTGAGCTCCTCCTGATTGTGCCTGAGTAGAATGAAGAGGGCCTGAAATCGGGCCCCAGCAGCTCGTAGGGAAGGCCGGTGATGATAGGTTTGTAGTAGTCAGACCCCTATATCGGCAATACTTTCCTTTACCCACAATCCTTAACACCACTTGAGGAATCTAACTACACATATTCGGCCGGTGGTAGTCTCTCCTTACAATATTTATATTTTTCAAGTACGAGCTTTGAACTGACCAAAATTTTATTAGAATAGTTAGAGCAGAGTATTGTAAGGGCCAGAGGCACTTGTCACAAGTGGGAGTCCGGATCTAAGCAAATGGATGGATTTGAAAATATAACAAAGCTAAAGAAGAGGAAGAAGAATACAAGATGTAGTCTCCCCTTAACTATAAGGGGACTATATACTTCCTCAGGCCCTCAGGCCTTCTTGCCTCTCTCTCCACGTTACGTGGAGTTCTAGGTGTTTAGCTGGGGTCAGAACCTAAAAACTCACTGCCCATTCTCAAGGACTCCTTATTAGAGTTGAAATGTGTTTCTTCAAGTGTTACTTTTATTACAACGTGACCTTCTAGGTACATTTATACCCATAGCATAGTCCTAGAGGCGCCTATATAGGCATTTCCATTATGACTCTATTGCGTCTCCTGGTGCCTGTTGCTTATATGTCGAGGCGGGTAAGGCCTTTTTTAGTTTATCTATGCAGTGCAGTGAGCTGCCTCCTGTTCTACAGCTGGCTCTGATCATGGATTTGTACGACAACGTAGTGGACAGCGCGGACTGTAGTGAAAAGTCTATGTTGAAGCCAATTATCCTAGGGATCGCACCATAGACAATAACGGAATACCGAGGACCTCAACAGTCGCACACCGTCAACCGAGTGCTACATGCTGCTTTACCGGCTGTGCGTTCTCCCAGGCTCGAGCGTGAACTCTAGCCACAGTGATGCGCTCCGCAATCCCAGTATCACCCCACGATACAACAAAAGCGTCCACCAGCCCGCTTCCTTCATCCACAGTCGGATACACGTCACTATCAAACAGCGTGATATTACCCTCAACCCTCTTCGGGCCAAGATACGGTCGAGATGTTTCTTCGTACTTCACGATGCCGACCAGGCTCGGGTTTGCAGATGCGTCGAGATTCGGAGTTGAAGCAAGCATGTCGAAGATAATACCGCAGTGCTTCCCATTCTGATCGTAGAGGCGGCATACTGTTGTTCTACCCGTGGCGTGGACGTGGTCTGGATTGCTTAGTTGTTCTTGGTTCGTGCCTATTTTGAAGGTGAATAAGGGCACGACAAATGCTTCGAACTGAAGGACTAGCGGACCGAGATCTTTCAGGCCAACCGCGAGCTCTTTGTTAGCATCTGTGATCTCCTGAACGGTGGTCTGTGCTAGTAGACGAGCTTTTTGATCCTTTAAGACCGGGTTTCTGCTTCGAATCCAGAACAACCTATCATTGTTAAAGATCCGATAATCCGTCACCATTGGCTTCGGGAACGGTCTCTCGTCATTGTAGAGTAGTCGGTATTCGACACCGCCGACGAAGCCTGCCCACGCCCAACTGGGGCATTTCTGAGGATCTGGGAATCGTGATGAAGCCACCTCTAACCCAATGACCTTGTGCTCGCGTCGTTGCACTGGTGGCGCTAGCGTCCAGAGCAGAGCGAGATCGAAGAATGCAGTTGGCAGACCGCAGATGGATTCGCCTGGCATGTATGGGTTGAGGGTCGCCCAGATCCCGGCAAAAGCGTGCAATATATCGCCACCGAAGGTTAGTTCGCGAGTTGTGTATTGCTCAACGAGGCTTCTGTAGGTTGCAAAAGTGGCGCGTATTTCTGCGTCCCCCTTGAGATAGTCGATCCCTGTTAGCTGGGATAGTGGGTTTGCCAGCACAGACATCGCGGGTCCTTGCTTCGACTCCTGATTGCCGAATTCGTCTAGAACTTCTCTCCTGCATTGGAAGTAGGCTGTATCTTGAGAGAAGTACAGACATCGCTTGGACAGAATTCGTTCCTGGTATGTCCAGCCTCTAGAATTCCATTTTGAGGTATCGAGTACCAATGCGCAGGTCCGCGGAGACGCTGCAATCCGCACGTCCTGCTTGTTGTCGCTCTCAGGATTGTACTCAAGGCTGAAGGAGTTATCGGAAATGCTGACTGTGTGCACCTCTTGAGGCGTTCTCGAGTTGGGTCGCACACCTGCAAGCCCAGCATTAGCATCAAAGCCAGACAACGCAACGATCGTGACATAAGCTTTCGAGTAGACTATATCCATCTGCTGGATGTCGCGCTGTTTGCTGTCCTCGTCGTCTTGAACAATGCACAAAGCATCTACCCAGAGATACCGCTCGCCGAATGCTTTGGTGAATACGATGGCATCCTGAATTACCTTAGGCAATGCGTTAACACGAAGGCCACCTTTCATGAGCCGACCACCGAGGTTCGCCTTAAGAGTCTTTGACATGTCGACAGCTCCCCATACATAACTGAGAGCAAAATATCGGACAGCAGTAGTCGTTTCGATAAGGCATTCATCGACAACATCTATCTGAAGCATTGGAATCTGCTTCGACAGGGTTCCCCCAAGGGCAGGACCATTGCACTGCTCGCCGTGGTTGTGATCGCAATTGCTGATGAGCTTCTTGAGTCTGGATATAGGTACTACTTGGTGGCCGGTGTCGTTAGCATCACCAAGGATCCTGAGCGATCCGACTTCCCTTAGGCCATACGATACTTGCAGAACCTCGTCTCCACTATCGAGGGTGACGGGGGTCAGCGCTGTTCCTTGTACCTCGGAGTCGATCGCGGCCAGTCTCCGGTGCAGGCTACCTGTCGAATGGTCGCTGATGAGTTCCAGGATCAGATGACACACAGCACAAGACTTTCTCATGAATAATTGCTGAAAGTTCCCATAAGGCTTGAACTCAAGCTTTGGATTCCATCTGAAACCACTCCCATCATCAAGAGGCACCATGATCATGACCTTGCGGCAGATGCGGCATAGTGATGGATTTGGAAACCTTCCCTCGCTCGTTTCTTGCGCACGAGTTTCTGCCTCAAGCTGAAGCTCTTGCTGGACAAAGTCCTCTATTGAAAGTGGACGAATATCTTTGTAGCCAAAGAGGTCCTGAACAATACCGGGTATATCGAAGAAGATCTTCTCGTTGATTGGATCAATGTCAAGCTTCCGCAGTCCGAACTCGGTTTTGTATTCCTCGACTTTCCAGGGATTCTTGCGACGTCTTTCGTCTTCAGCTTGCTTGGCTACTTCGTTTCTTCGCAGCCTCTTTTTCACTCGTGCTTCCATCTCAGCCTCCGTGTGAGTCTCGTTTGCTTCAATCGCTTCTGCATAGACTTTCAGCCTTAATCCTTGCTGATTCCAGAAGACTATTGCAGCGTTTGGAATGCCATTCTCCTCACAGGCAGTCTTGAAGAAGCCTCGCAATTGCTGACAGGCCATCGCTCTGATAGTATTGTCCTTAGGTGCATTCAGTACTCTTTTCAGCTCGTCCTGCAGCCAGCTTATTTTGTGATTGTTGGACTCCGCTTCTCCTCGTCGTCTCGCGCGTTCGTTGTGAAGACGGCCCATCACTTCAGCGTTCTTCAGGAACGTCATCAGATCATCGGGGGATCCCGATAGGATGTACTGATCGGCCAGAACATCTCCCAGCAGCCATATACAAGTTTCGTACCTCTCATGTGTCTTCGGCATGAGATCCAAAAGCTTCGAAGACGATTGAACCAACTCCGCGATCCTTGACATGCTCGTGAGGTCATGTACAAGGGCTCTGACATATCGCATGTGTGTACATAAATATGAGCCGTAAGCTGGATGCGAAGGTGGAATAGATGTGACCCTCAGTGTAGAGTATGAGATGACCTTCTCGCCATCACTCAGGTCTTTAGTCTTGTCGTATCGATCACCGAGCATCTGGCACAACTTCGAGAGAACGCTTTCTCGCTTCTC
This sequence comes from Lepidopterella palustris CBS 459.81, assembly GCA_001692735.1. Classification (NCBI taxonomy): domain Eukaryota; kingdom Fungi; phylum Ascomycota; class Dothideomycetes; order Mytilinidiales; family Argynnaceae; genus Lepidopterella; species Lepidopterella palustris. Next base: position 15,057 of record KV745418.1, read on the forward strand.
TTCTCGGTGTCCCATCAGCTCCACGGCGGCTGTGTGGTGCTCGATAGCGACATCAAGATCAGCCCAGCTCTTCTCGCGGGAAAACTTAGAATGTGCTATCTCGCCCAGCTGAATGAGGACATACGGTCGCGTCTTGTCGTGGCTAGGGCCAGAAGAATCATCAAGCAGCTCATTCAGGCATTGCATGAACGCCTCATAGTCTTCTGTATCGTGATTTTTGTTATACCTCATTCGAAGCCGTGAAGACAGATTCAGCACGGCTTGGCGGTAAGACTCGTCACTGCGAGGAGTTATGTGCACAAGTTCTCGTCCGTTCATGATGGCATCGTCAAGATCCTGTGGTCGATTTCCGGCGCCCCATCGGTGAGACTGAGCGTAGCCCAGGTTACTCAGGATCTTGCGGTATGTGATTGGGCTCTGGTGTTGAAGATCTCGCTTGGTAGCCTCTTTTTTGGCACGTGAACTTAGCTCAACCGCTTTTTCAAGAGGTCGAGCAGAGTCCGTGACTTGGTATTCCGAGATTCGATAGTAGGAGAGCGTGTCCAGATATTCAGGCAGGTTGGGAGATGTTTCGGGCAACCGGCGGAGGATGACCTCGAGATGCTTAATGGCATCTTGCAGATATGAAGGATCCTGAGTCTGCTCAAAGAGATCGAACGAATATTGTGAGAACCGGTCTCGCATTTCAATCTCCTTTCCCAAGGGCACTTGGCCAGTTAAGAAAGTCGTGCGCATCATCAATCGAAACATGTCCATCTCTCTGGCGGCCACATCGGGATCTCCGGATGTAGACATTCTGGCATGAGATCAAAGAATCATGCTTGTGTGTCAAAATACGGATGAAAAATCTTCAGAGCTTGCTCAATAAATTGTTGCGGTGGATGATGGTGGTCAGATTCAGGCGGCTGTGGAAGGCTGTCTATTACCTCGTTCCCAGACGTCAACTTATTAGTAAGTTCACCACGTGACTCTGCTGAGTCATCCTTTCGTGGTGGAGGTCTGGTACACGGTTGCGAAATTTGTATGGACCGTGTCAAACTTTGTATGTAAAATACATACAACACATAGCACCATACAAAAACTTCCGCCATTAACCACCCACGCCACAACGCCTGCTTCATCAATAACGCGACGACACGCCTAAGACATTAGCTTTCTAAATCTATTAAGCTAAAAATTATTAAAATCCGCCTATTAGTTATTACTACATATTATACCAAAGTTTGGCCCTAGCGTAGTAGTTAGAATAATAAAAGTATTTACTATTAATAAATCGCAATATCTATACGCCTATATTAACTATTCTTATATTATATTATATATAAAGCTAATATAACCAATCTAGGCCACTTATATACTTACCTTACTGCCCTATCGCCCGCCGTATTATCTCCCGGTTAGCCTAAATTCTACCTGCCTCTTCTAGTCTTCCTTATTAAATACACGCCTAATAAAGGCATATTTCTAACCTACAAATGCCGCAAGCTAAGGAAAGAAAGACTACTAAAGTAGAAATAAAGAGAATAAGAGGTGCAAAAGCTAAAAATTTATATAATAAACCTATTATAGTAGTTACTCTACGCTAACTTAACCCCTAACCTACCCCCTAAAAAGAACCTATGTAACGGTGCTGCCGTTACATGCGCTACGCCGTGCGCGTAGCTGTGGTCATTCCTGTTACCCCGCTCCGATACTCTCTATATAAATTCGTCCCAGCCGTATTCCTGTAGAGTTCTCTAGCAATCCTTTTAAGTCCTCATAACAGCTGTACGTAGCTATCAATATACTCGAATCTAATACTCGCTATCTAGCGTTCGACTTATAATACATTGTCGTCGTAACAACCTAATACAAGCGTAGCGCCGTAATTCTAATTAACCGCCAATTAACCTACTAACTAAATAAGCGTATTAGAAGCCTAGTAGATAATTATAAAGAAAATAAAGCGCTTACTATAAAAATAGGGGTAGAGTAACGCAAAAAGCCAAAATAGCGTAATTAAAAGAGCTATTTTAAAGTTACCTAGCTTAGACTTTAATTTAAAGAAGAAATAGGTAGATTATATCTACTACTTAATCTTTAATTATTATAGTATTATTCTTATTATAAAAACTAGCTTTAGTAAAAGTCTAGTTATATAAATTATTTCTATTCTTTATTAAAATACTATTACCTTATTAATTCTTCTATTAAATAAGATTATAAAGAATTAGGTTATAAAGATTAAATCTTTTAATAAAACGCCTATATTTTTAAAAAGTAATATACCTAATAAGGATAAGAAGATTAATATAGTAATAAAAGGTAAGTATATATATATTTTCCTTAGCCCTAAGCTAGCTAATTTTAAAGCGCTTTACCCTCTTCTTACTAACCCTTAATTTAAGAAAAATCTAGCTATAATTATTATTAATAAAGCTTATTTTATTACTTACTAGGGCTAATTAGTTAATAAAAAGAAATTAGTATTTCGTAAAAAGTTCTTAAAGCTAGAAAATTGTCATAGTAACGACCCGTGACTACCCGAATATAGGTGGCTCCTTTCCTCTAGCTACCTAATTACGTACAGTCTACGCGTTACGCATAGACTATAGCAATATATATATACCTTCCGAATATTATATATTCCGATTCCTTACCCAACGTTTTGTACTACACTAAAGCATTATACGTTAGCATTTAATTAACGCTTCCTTATAAGCCTTTTTCCTCTACTTGTAGCGCTTTAGTGACAAAAATCTATATAGCCTTATTAGGCTTTTTATTCCGCTATTTACCTATTTAGTAACTCTTAATTTAGAGATATTAAAGGTTATAATAAAATCTTTAGTTCTTAAGAATTATAATACTAAAATTATATAAATAGCTTTTACTAGGAAAAAACTTACTATTAGGCTGGGCACGGTAGAGAGCTTAATTGTAGGCAATAGGGTTGTATTAATAGATATAGAGATAAGACGAATCCTTGAGGAACTTAAGGGTTCGGGGTTTCTGGGAATATAGCTGTGGCCCTAAGCGAAGCACGTAACGCGTAGTAGGCGCGGCCGCACTTTATATAGGGCTTGTAGAGCTCCTAGGGTAATCTATATACTATTTTAGTATTTTGTCACCTAATACTACCCCCCCCTTTTAGTAGGTTGTTCTTAATCCAATATACAGCCTTAATAAAACCCTTGAAAAAACCTTATATAAGGGTAAAAATTTAGTAGGGAAAGAGCGTCTACGTTTTAAAGAGGGTGCGTATATATATT
>KV745419.1:0-18387 GCA_001692735.1 Lepidopterella palustris CBS 459.81
AAAAAAAAAAAAAAAAAGAGCGCGTTTAATAGTATTGTATTATCTTCTCCTAGAAGATTCACAGGGCGATGATGTGGCGCATAATTTAGTGTTTGGTAAAAAGGGGTGGTGTTGGAATATTAAATAAGTCATTAGGCAGTATATAGAAAAAGAACTACTACTATACAGCACTTACTAGAATATCGGATAAGCCACTAATTAGTATATAAAAAGAGAACGGTTGCTATATAGCACCTACTAGAATAGTAGATTAGGTATAGGGCCCGCTAAGAAAGAAGAAATGTGGGGAAATCTTTTCATTTTACTTGTATAATACTTCTACTCCAAAATGTCGAAAGGGAAGGAGGGAAATGTAATGAGATAAATACCTAACTAACTTGCAGTTCCTGCCCGTATTTTAGCGTTCGTACAAAGAAGGAATGCAAGCCTTGACAAGGGAGAGAACTTTCTATTGTACGGGAAACTATCTAGACTTTTTTGTTTAAACGAATTCTTCTCGTATTTTTCGGTACTCTAGCCTTTAGCCACACCTTGTACAACAGCTATATTTTATCCAATCCTATTCTGTGACCAGACCCTTTCCAACAGATAATACTTGCAATCCATGTTAACAAAATCCATGTCGATTATGGATTAATAAGACGAACGGTAAGATTATAGAAAAACCAGCCGAAATCAACTTCCAATCAGAAGATAGTCGAGGCCTCGTCAGCTCCTCAGTAATATTATAGGCTCCGAGCACCATTATACTGGGACAGCTGAAGCCATCTTTGCGCGCTGTTTGTTGTTAGTCCGAACACCGTTATATTGGGACTGCTGAAGCCATTTTTGCGCGCTGCTTGTTGTTAGTCGGACTAGGTAGAGGTGTTGCTTGGGTTCTAGGTTCACATACGCGAAGACAGGCGGCAGAAAGGATGCCGAGGGCTGCGGCCACGTAGACGAGGATGAAGCTAAAAGGGAGTCCGTTAGTTTGGTTTTTCTTTTTTCTGATCGTTCAGCGACAGTAGCTCAACTCACACTTTAGAAAGACTCTCGATGATGATGGCGAGCGTAGCATCGCGCTGCTGCTCCGTCAGTGTAGCGAGCAAGTCCCCGCTGAGGCCCTGCAGCGCGCGCAGCAACTCATCGCGCGGCTGGCTAACCAGAAGCTTTTGAAGACCACTCAGCGCCTCGTTCACGAAGACAGCGCCGGAGATCGAGAGTGCAAGAGACACGCTGAGCAGCTGGGCTAGAAGGGCTCTGTTAGCTAACTTCATCGCGAGAATTTTGAAAGATCCTTCCGGAATTGTTTCGTACCAATCATGATGAAGCCGAGCCCATGGGTCATCAGTTCAGGCTTGGTGATCGCTTGGATAACGGCGAAGCCAGCCTGCATGCCCATTCCTGCGCCGAACCCGAGCAGGACCTCGTATCCGTATATCGCTGCAGTTGTGGTCGCCAGATTGATACGCGCTGCGAGAGTCAGTATGTAATCCTTGGGGTGGTGTGGACACGCTTTGCGGCTTACAGAAGAGAACACCAGCAGGCAGGATTATGATGCTGCCGACCAAGAACCAGGGCATATAGTATCCACCTTTGGACAATACGCCGCCATTCACCATGACGAGGAAGGTGATGAAGACGATCAGTGGAAGTAGGCGGACGGCCGAATTAAGCGGTCCATCGCCGCGCGTGAACTGAAAGTATGTAGGGATCCAGTATATCGGAATGAAGCCTGACGTATTGAAGGTAGCCGTAAGGACGAAAAGAAGTAGCGCCTCTTTGTCCTTGAGGAAGACGACTGGGAATAGGCGAGCGGACTCGGTTGTCAGAAACGTAAAGTACTGCTGGACGGCGAATAGGAGGAACAGCACGCCGGACACGACGAACAGGGCGATGATTTGTCCGCTGCTCCAAGCGTACAGAGTGCCGCCAAAGTTGATGCCCATGATCAGACATAGCAGCGCGCCAATGCTCAGTGCAGTGCCCGCAAAGTCGATGTCGGCGAGCCGCGACGCTATACTTCGACCCTTCTGCGGCTTGAAGCTCGGAATCAGAAAGAAGTACACAGGAGACAGGAGCCCGATGATGCACAGGTTGAGGTAGAAACCCCATCGCCATGTGGCTTTGGAGTCGGCGAATGCGCCTCCGATAAGGGGGCCTATGACGTTGCCGATCCCGTAAACCAGCCCAACAAGGCCAAGATACAATGGACGTTCGGTGGGAGTCGTGTTGACGGAGAGCAGCGTCATAACGCCGAGATACATGCCGATACCGCCGCATCCTGCTATGGTGCGGCCCACGATGAAGGCGTTGATGTTGGGCGCACCACCGCATAGCGCCGAGCCCGTCAGGAACAGCGTCACCATGGCTATGTACAATTTTTTAGCATCAAAGAGGCCGTACAGTCTGCCGAAGGGAAACACGACGGACAGCCCACCCATCATGAAGGCGACCGAGAGCCATGGAAGCTTGTCTGAATGGCCAAAGCGCTTGATGATTGGGGGGATGACGTTTGCAGTGATGGTGTTGTCGAGCGCAAACAGGAAGACAGTCGAGAGAATTGCCAAGACCGTCAGCGCCCACTTTCCCATACCATGTTAGTTGATGTTGAAGCATGTGCGATAGTGGGGGGAGACTCACTAATAGTGGTTGTCGCGGAGGAGGCTCAGGAAACGCTGGAGGCTCTGCGGGAGACTTCTCCACATCAACTTTTCTCTGCGTAATACTAGGCTCCTCCGTGTCGACTTCGCTGTGCGCCATGATAGAGAGAAGCTGGAAGACGGTGATTCTATTATGCTGATGCAGTCAAGGTTGGCTGCAACGATTGAAAGGAGTGGCACTAAGGGACTAACTCAACTAGGCGACGAGTCTGGGGAGCGGAGAGAAGCATTCGAAAAGCGATTGATATAGGGCCGTCGTAGTCACAAGCAAAGCATTTCACATTTGTCAGCGTAATTCGCCGCAAACATGGGTTTCCTCTGCGGCGGGTTGGCATGGCGTTGTGATGCCTGATTAGGTAAAAATGAATTGTAAGCTCCAATGCTGTGCGACAACGAGTTCCAGTCCACCGGGTCCTCACAGCCTCCAGCACCAGCGCCGGATATCCGACTTCGAACCCCATTTGTATCCTCGCATCCGGCACGTGTCTCGCAGGAAGCGAAACAATGCGGAAGTAAATTGTCATGTCTTGACTGCGGCTTGATTATAAATAAAAGAATTGCTGCTGCCGTCAGACCCAAGCGTCGGTATGGGAGGACGCTGGGCGGGTGCAATGCCTGCTGGTATGCCATAATGCATTCACTGCCCCGCCCCCGTCGATATGGCTGCAATTCAAAGTAGTCGAGTCACAAATTGATTGGATTGTTAGAAGAATAATCTACGCATCTCGAGACATGTAGCATACTACTCCACCCTCGTCATGGTATACATCAACACATTGGCGTCCTCTCTCAGCCACTGGTACTCCGCCCGATCCCATCCCATGTCCTCAATGCTTAGGGCCTTTGGATCGACTTCCCATCTCGTGCTCGTCAACTCTGAGACTTTGTCCCACAAAGCCCGCCACGACGCTTCATCATGCATCCACATGCCAGGGAGATCAGGGTAAGGCACAAGCTCATGGGCAGTCTCTCCGCCCATTTGATCACCGACAATCATTGTGTTTGGACGGCTCAACTCAACGAGGCGGCAACAAGCTTCGACCTGGCGGTCGAAGTTCCATTGGTGCATCACCTTGCTGATGTGGATGATGTCGACAGCGTGCTTGAAATCGCGTAAACCCCCATTGGGATCCATCATGTCCGCTTGCACAAACCTGCAATGGAATCTGTCCTTGTCGCGAAACATTTCGAAGCCAATGTCCCAGAACCGGACCACGTCTGTGGCGATAAGATTTGCCGCAGGCGCTCCATCGGCTACAAGAGCGCGGAGATCAGAGCCCATGAACGATCCAATTTCGAGCATTGTGGCCCCTTCATCTCGAACTCGACTCAGAACCCTCTGGTAAGATTGATGTTTAGGCAAAATCGGGTCCAGATAGATGCCAGATCCGATGCAAGGATACGCTCGAATCGCCCAAGCTTTGTCCCGCTTGTACAAAGGAGCCGTAAGTCCCAATTTTCAATTTTCACTTCTACATGGGAAGACTTACCACAGAATGTATGTGAGCAATCACATTGGAAGGCGGTATTCCACTGTAGTCCTCAAGGAGCTTTCTTGTCTAGAAGCCCAGCATTAGCCAGGACTGCAAAAGAGAGAGAGAGAGAGAGAGAGAGAGAGAGAGGTGTTTTTCATTTGCGTACTTTGGCTGTGAGCTTGGGCGAGATGTCTTCGTTGTAGAAGGGTGATTTCTGCTTGTCGTTGTTGCCAGCAAGCCTTTTTGCGTATTCAGGGTCTGATCCATTGGCACTTTCACAAGGCTTGGACACGGATGTGTGTGAAGGAGATGTCTGGACGGGGACGGGGGCCATTAGGAATATCTTGCGGATGATACGCCAGGCCAGAACCTTTTTGGATGGGGATCTTCTACTTATACCTGATTCTGATCCGCGTTCTATGGCTGTCGAGACTTCCCAGAAGGATGAAGGTTATGTGTGACACGACGATTTTCTTTCGAAACAGCAGAAACAGCCGACTCAGCGATGCTTCTGGAGTACAAATCCCGTTGCAGGAATCCAATACAGATTAGAACCCAGTCGATACGACGACAAGCAAGCGCTTTGCACTGGACCTTCTTTTTTTTTTTTTTCGTCCCAGCACAGCAGCGTCACCAGGCCGAATCATTCCCGCCCTGCAACTCGACTCAACCCTGCCATGCGATTCAGCTTTGCCATGGCGCGATTCCAAGCCGAAATTACGCAACTGCAAAGGATGGGCGTACAAACGTGGATTTCTGCTCCTTTCGTGCCGAACCGCAACACGGAATGGGCTTGCAGGTTTTGATTCCTCAGGATTTCAATCCTCGTTCAGGATTGCAATCCTGGCTCAAGTTCGCAACCCTTGCTCAGGTTCGGGTGTGGCTGCAGATGTCGTGCAGAGAACAACATGTGCGGCTGACGCCTCCCGTTCCCATGCCGGTTATGCTCTGCAATTGCGGTTACCACTCTATCGCCTCAATGCCCTACGCCTGAAGGCGTTGAATTCGCACGAAATAACCGTTTACTTGGTGTTGAACTGACCATGAGCTTCTAATCTACGAGCTTTTAACAGCTCCTTTGTCTCTTCTTCTAGAATGGTCACTGCCACCATTTGTTGCTCAGTACATGGCATCACCTGCCGCAGAAACGATTGACAACTAAGAAGGTTTGAACTTGTGAACTCGAGCTTTGAGCCTTTCAAACATGGAGTTGGACAGAAGGGTGCCTTTCGTCAGCATGGGGCCGTGGGACTTTGCGTAAAGCCTGCTGGAATATGCAATCCTCCTCGGGCGCTCCGCGCCGACTCCTCATTGCTTACCACCGCAACTCAACATCTTCGCATAGCCTTGGCCCGCCGTGTGTCTCGCACTTACATGACTGGGGCGGGGAGGCAGGGAAAGAATCCTCCTTGTGGTTCTCCTGAGGTGGGCAAAGAATGCTCATGGATTCTACTGAGGTTGGGGAAAGAAATCCTCCTCATGGATTCTACTGAGGTGGGGGAAAGAAATCCTCCTCATGGATTCTACTGAGGTGGGGGAAAGAAATCCTCCTCATGGATTCTACTGTGTGTTGGCACCTCATCCGGGGTGTTAGAAGAGGGAATGATTGGTTAACGCTACAGCTGGAAATGAGCAGAGAGTCAAAAGGATGCAGGTGTCTATCCAACTCCGGACCTCGTCATATTCAGCCAGATATGGCAATGCACAATCCACCAGTTTGACGTCATTAGCATCCTCAACATGGCCTGGCCGCCTCGGTGGTTACTTCCCCTTCAACCTGACCGGCCAGGTCTCGAACCATCATCATCAGACTATGATATTAAATGGTGACGAGCGGGGTGAGGCCATTGCCCCTTCCGTTTTCATGGCAATTGGCGCGGAGTTGAAAAATATCGTATGACTCGGCTCCATTCCACTCACTCTCGACCCATAAGTGACTCCCTCATTCAGCTCAACAATCTTGGCAGCGTCAAAAATTGTGCGTCCAGACTTTTCCATGCCCACTTCAGCAGACACTATGCAAACCAATGGCAGCAACGCTCAGCATACTGGAAGGCCAGATGTGATTGAAGACGGTCTCTTCATCAACGGTGAATTCGTGCCCTCCAAATCGGGAAAGAAATTCGACATCTTCAACCCCGCCACGGAGAAGTGGAGTGCTTCCGTCTATGAGGCAGATGTCGAAGATGTCGACATTGCGGTGCAAGCTGCCAAAGATGCCTTCCCAGCCTGGTCTGAACTCAACGCGCTGCAGCGCGGCCACTACCTCGAGCGATGGGCAGAGGCATTGGAGAAAGCTTTGCCAGAGATTTCGTACTTGGACGCTATCAGCATGGGCAAGCCCGCATATCCAGACCGTGAGTGCAACTCTGAAGGCGTTGTAGTGCAAGGCTGTCGATATTGACGTGTTCTGCAGAGCTGGCAATGATGATCCCAATGATTGTGCGATTCTTCGCTGCCAAAGCGTTGGACATCACGGGTGAATCTTCCCTCAACACGGCTAATTTTGTCAACATCAGCCTCCGGCAGCCGTACGGTGTGTGCGGTGCAATCACGCCGTGGAACGCGCCGTGCATGTTCTTAGCATACAAGGCCTCGGCCGCGCTCATCACTGGCAACACTGTCGTTCTCAAGTCATCCGAAAAGGCACCCCTCAGCAGTCTTGTCGCTGCTCGGTGTGCCAAAGAGGCAGGAATTCCACCCGGTGTCCTCAACATTCTCAGTGGATATGGGAGGCCCTGTGGTGAAGCCATAGCCCGGCACATGGAGATCCGCAAGATCTCTTTCACAGGATCCACGGCTACCGGACGTGCAATTCAAAAGGCTTCAGCCGAGTCTAATTTGAAGAGTGTGTCGCTTGAGCTTGGCGGAAAGAGCCCGTTGATCGTCTTTGATGATGCTGATTTGTCAAAGGCCGTGCCTGCGGCTGCCATGTCCATTCTCATGAACTCTGGCCAGGTATGCAATGCTAGTTCTCGCGTCTACGTGCACACAGCCGTCGCCGAAGAATTCCTCGAAAGCCTGAAAGCGACCATGACTTTGATGGGCAAAAGTGGAGACCCCCTCGTCCAAGGAACGTCTCGAGGCCCTCAGGCCGATAAACTCCAGTTCGAACGAGTCATGTCGTATCTCGACCTTGCAAAACAGTCTGGTGTCAATGTGGCTCTGGGCGGTGGCCGAGAGGGCTCCGAAGGCTACTTCATCGAACCCACAATCCTCACCAACGTCCCCGAAGACTCGCGATTGACAAAGGAAGAAATCTTCGGCCCGGTCCTGGTGGTCAATACCTTTTCCGACGAGGAAGATGTCATGAAGAGAGCAAATGCTACCGAGTACGGACTTTATGCAAGTGTCTTCACCAAGGATGTCTCGAGGGCCCTGCGTTTTGCTAAGCGACTGGAAGCCGGCAGCGTTGCAGTCAATTGCACTAGTCCGACAATGGCGTTTGACATGCCGTTTGGCGGGTGGAAGGGAAGTGGCGAGGGTCGCGAATTTAGCAGATATGCGACAGACTATTGGACCGAACTCAAGTCGGTGTATCTGGCACTGTAAGGAACCGTTGAACTGACCTCATGGGTGGATGTGACCCTATCACGTGCCCTTTAGTATATAGCTTCGTTTGCTGCTAGAACTTTCAAGAAGCAAGACATAATTCCGATTTTACTCGCATCAGAGAGTTTAACAGGAACCGATGGGCTGAAATGCTTCTTGTGTGTGTGTGTGTGTGTGTGTGTGTGTGTGTGTGTGTGTGTGTGTATGAGCCAAAAATTCTAAACGACAGTCTACTTTGCTCTCCTTCAATGATTACCGTGGGTTGTCCTTATCCTGTGTGTAAGTATGAGAACGGCAGACTGGAAGGTTGTCCGAGCGGCAGATGGGCGCGCTGTGCATAATTGCGTGCTTGTACTAAAACATTAGCTTCCGTTCCTTTCACGGGTTAGCCCGGCATTCATCCCCACTATCTAAGCTGAAAATGGCCCCCGAGGCCCATGAAGAAATGGAAAATGGCTTATTTCTGATGGCATCAGAGTTCATTCTGATTTCACATCTTTGCCACAACCAATGGCACGATTTAATTAGAGGACGCTATGTGGATAATCTGTGAAGCACGAACGTTGGATGGATTATAGCTACCCATGCTATACCAATCTACCACAAACCCGGAATCCTTCAACTCAGCAATCTGTGTTCCATGAATCCCTGCAAAAACTCGTCTGTAACCCGACCTCGGTGGCTCTGGAACTCCGCAACATACGCCTGCACAACCTCCACCACGACCTTGATAACATCCTCGTCGCTGAGCTCCCCAGCTCGATATCGACGCGTTAGACTCTCAAGCTCGTCGTCGTCCTCCATGAAGAACTTCAGATATTGGAACGCGACAGCCAAGTCCCTGGCTACACTTGTCTCGAGCTTCTCTTGGATTGCAGATGGCGAATCGGTCAGATATATGGCCGAGTTGGAGACTGAAGCGGACATTTTGGCCTGCGAACTCTGCAGAGAAGGCAACAGGCTCGAGTACAAGAAAGCTGGGCTAGCGTAACCCAACTTATGGGCGTGTTTTCGGACCTCGCTGAAGTAGCCGTCAATGTCGTATGAGCAGGCAATCAGACACGACATATTCCGCAACTCGGCTATATCAGTGGCCAAAATGCCTGGATAAGATGTGGCAAACGCTCCGGCGGATTGCGTTGAGCAGCAGTAGAACATGCCGACGTTATTGTCGTCGTTGAAGCCCAGCGCGGTCTTGATGCTGCTCACCTGAATGTGCCGTGCGACCGCGACGATGTTCTCGTAAAAGGCACCACCCACAAAGTCGAGATTCGAGAACATAAAGGTAGATTCCATGGGGAAGCCAAAGGCAAGAATGTCTTTTGCGTTGTCAATCAAAAATCGTCGGACGTCTTGGAACTTGAGGCTTGTTGAATGGAGAAGCTTCATGTCGTCTGTGAGCATGATGACCAGCTTCGCGCCGAATGCTTCTTGCAGCCATCTGCGCTATCTTAATACACGTGTAAATGGGTTGCAACTCGGCGCGAGGCGTACTTTGTGAATTCAAATGGGATCGAGTGGCCGATGTGCAGACTATCGCTGCTAGGCCCTCGCCCGGTTTTGAGAAAGATTTTCTCTCCATGCTCGTATTTGTCGAGAATCAGCTCGAAATCTCGGTGGCAGAAGACGATGCCTCTGCGCAAGTATCGATGAGGTTTGCGGCCTGTCAGGCGCTCAAAGCGCTCGAGCAGCCGCGAGTCGAGTCTGGAGGCTTGCGTCCCGTCAATGAAGCTGTCCAGGACGCTGTCGGCGGATGGTTGGACAATTGGGACCGCCATCCCTACAGTTATATTGGCTATTGTGGCTGTCATGCTCTCCATACTGTTAGCCAAGGAAAAGACGACGAGAAGAAAATTTCCGTCGTTGAGAATATTGGGTTGCCGGTTGATTTGTCCATGAGGAGATCCATTGGATGGTTGATGTTTACCGAACGATGCAAGGTAGCTAGTATTACATTTTCGCAGGATCGAGGCAAGTGGCGAATAACGCGCGGGTACGGCTAGATCCGGTGGTGAATTCCCAGCCATCTGGGTGAAATTCCCAGCCGTCTGGATCCTGCGGTGAAATTCCCAGCCGTATGGTAACATACAAGGTAAGCCCCTTGCTCGTACAATGGCACTAGCACCAACCCTGCTAGCTTGACCTTTATTTTTTCAAAGTAATTTGCCACCACACGAGTAGGGATAATGCTGGCCCCCACAAGTTGCCCCTGTAACCAGCATCCAAGCCGAATACGAGCCGTGCCTTGACAAAATGGTAAATATCTCCATGTTCTGCGCTTGTGGGGACATTTGCTCCCGTCAGACGCCAATGCGCATGTAAATTGACAATACTATATGCTGTGTACCCGCCAGTGCACATGGTACTGATCCATCGCAATCCTGTACGGACTCAGGAAGGATCTAGCTTGCCTTGTCGGGAGAAGGATAGGTAATTGCGCTACTGCTGTTGAAATAAGCTTCGAAGATTACCCATTGATACGATGATAACTAAGCCGCTCGAACATGTATCGAACTTTCAAAATCTCTATTTAACTACCTGTCTCCAATCGACTATCCCTATCTGTCAGCCTTTTATGCCAAACTCCCTTTGTGACTTTTGAAAATTTTCGCCATCATCCTTCCGAGAACATGACTACCCCTCTTCAGCCCTCCCTACCTTATCCAAACTCCTCCCTCTCATATTGGCATCGCACGACTCGGGCGTTTCCTCTTCTCAACCAAAATGACACTAAATCAGTGCCCGCTTCGTCTCCGTACGCCATAATTGGAGCAGGACTGACTGGAGCCTTGTCGGCCTTCGAATTGGTGGAATCTGGCATCGCCGGCACGGACATCCTTATCCTCGAGGCGCGAGAAGCCGTGTCTGGGTCCACCGGCCGAAATGCGGGTCACTGTCGACCAGACGCATTCCGGAACTTCAGCGACCATGCAACACACCACGGGCCGGAGCAAGCACTCAAGATTGCGGAAACCGAAGACCGCGTGTTCACGCTCATGAAAAATTTCGTGAACAAGCATCAAGTTCCCTGCGAATTCACCCTAAAGCAGACATATGATGTGTGCTTCACGAGCGAGACTGCTGAAGACGAGGCTAAAAACATTGGCGAATACGTTGCCGCCGGCGGTAAAATGGACGGGATTCAGGTCTACGAAGGTGATGAAGCGAGACAAAAGACGGGTTTTGACGATGCCGTTGCAGCCTACGGCTGGACAGCCGCATCGCTACACCCTGTGAAACTGACACAGTGGATTCTATCCTTCGCTGCGGAGCGAGGTGTCAGGCTTTGGACGCACTGTCCCGTCACCACCATATCACAAGGATACCAAGGTGACTGGATATTGCATACTCCGCGGGGAAAAATCACCAGCCAGAAAATCGTCCATTGCACAAATGCACACGCCGGAGTGCTCCTTCCTCAGCTTTCTGTGCGTCAATTAACGCCGATCCGAGGCCAAGTCCAGTCGCTCGTTCCTTCCAGAACCCATTCTGGCGGCCGGGTAATCAAGTCGACCATGGCGCTTCGAACCAGCTTGCGGAACTTTTACGCCCTCCTCCAGACTAGCGGCGATGGGATGATCATTTTTGGCGTAGCCAGGTCCACTGGCCTCACCTTTGATGAGTCAGGCTACGACGACGAAATTGTCAAGGAAGCCATCGACAAGTTTGGCGCTCTGTTTCCTTTGGTGAAAAATGCTGAATCGCTACAAGGCGAGGGGTTTGATCATGCTTGGACGGGTCTGCTTGCTTTCACCCCAGATAGGGTGCCGTATGTTGGGCCAATTCCGGAACTACCTGGACAGTATATTTGTGCGGGCTTCAATGGCCATGGAATGGCCAATATTTTTGCGTGTGTCCCGGGAGTGGTCAAATTGATGCAGGGAGCGGCTTGGGAGGACACTAACTTGCCAGAATGTTATCGGTATAGCGAGGAGAGACTGAAGGCCGAAGACTAATGGCAGCAGCTTCTTTTCTCTGTGTTGAGTTGATCGCCTTTTGCTTTTCTTTGCAACCTTGATAATACCAAGCTCTAAAGTTTGAAATGAGAACCTAGCTGTGGCCATATTCGAGCGAACTGCGTTTTGTATGAAACATGACCGTGAAGTGAAGAAGACTAGACGTCTACATTGAAGCAAGACTGTTGCGCCCGTGTAGAACGTGACATCACATGAGCGACGGGCAGTGGAACGGGTATTACAATGTAGAACGTATCACCGAATGAACACCAGATATGTATCGTAATAAAACATGCAAGAACCACTAGATGAAAATAAACAGTAAAATAAACCCTTTCTTACATCCGTAACCGGCTTTCTAGCCAGCGTAAAGGAGGCAGCATGTCACGGGCTTGATCCTACCACTTGGGCACGTGACTGTCAGACGATTGCGTGATCAGTCGGAGCCCCTGTGTCATCCCTACTTGAAGCTACGCTATCCAATCGTTTAGCAACCAACCTCGATATGTGGGCTGAGAATCCTTTGCGAGCTGAAAATCGAATGAAGACCCTCTATTCCAGCATTCAAATGCTGGAATGACGAGTCAGCCAGGAACAAACGGAATGACCGGAACAAGCGAAAAGGGCAGAAGGTGATCCGTCGTCTGCTAAGCGACGGCCTCCTTTTTCCGGACGCACAGACTATGCACACAAACGTGGGCTTCTCCGCGGACGCCTCTTCCTTTCAAAGAGCCACACGGATCACCTGGAGACAAGAGACACAGCTTACATCCAGGTTCAGCATCCCTTATGCAGGCTTCCTTAATCCTTAAATGGTAGATATCTCGTAAGCAACCATACGACTAAAGATGAAGACATCCAGGTTCCGAATCCTACACTTAGCGCCCAAACCGAAAATCGTAGTAGACGGCCTATCCAAGACCGTACCAAATCTATTCATCAAGACAATATAATAATGCCGTGACGTAAAAGAAATCCTTTCCTTACCTTTTGCTTAAATCGGTTCCTGTTCCATTCAGTTCCCTGTAAAAGTCAATGCGTGGGTCTTTTTCCTGCTAATTGTCAATTAGTGGGCTGGTTGAAGCTCATATATACTCGGTCCCATTAGGCTTCCATATCCCGCACTGTGGGCGACAATAGGTTCCAACGTTGGGTCGCAGTCTGTCTTCCAGAATGAATAGCCTGCATATTCAATCTACTAACATGACCAGGATTGAAACATGGAAAGCGGGCGCGGTGGAAGGGAGCCAACATCGCGAAGAAGCAGCCTGCATGTCATCTGCCGGACTTGGGAAATGCAACCCATTGTTTCTATTCTACCACGTTCGGAGGCAAAAGCCTCCCCATTGCCGAGATGCTGAGCGGGATTTAACTCGCCTCTCGTCGAAAAGTTGAAATCCACAGTCTGGCATCCGGAGAAGACAAGCAAACTACACAAATGGATATCGTTACTATCTTATCGTCACAGGACGCATCCAGCTTGTCGACAGAAACTCTTCGCCATGTGGATGCCACGGTCCTCCAGGGAACTGTGTATGATTTCATTTTCTCGGAAGTCGAACATTTGCGCTTGTCATTTGAGATACTCAACGTCCTCGAAAGCTATAGCCGACATATTGTCCCCAAAGCTATTGACAGAAACGGCGCCATTGGTGCTGCATCAGTTGCCCCTTTCTGGATAGGCAAGGGAAAGTTCCTTCCACATGTGTACCATCATGTACGGCATAGACAAGCAATACCACTCACGCTTCCTGCATTCCCATGCAAGAGTGTAAGTTCAGCACTGACATGGCGTCTCTCCAAAACACACTGCTGACTCCAGAATATCATAGCCAAACCGGGTAGACAAGGTATTGGGCCATTTGCCAGACCTTGGGGAGGAATTAGCTCTGTGCCGTCTCGATGCTTTGGCCAAAGACGTGGGAAGGGTTTATGCGCCCGGAGCGTACGTGAACATCGCCACTGACGGTGTTCTCTTTAATGGTGAGAGCACAACCGCCGCTGGAGAGACCTTTTATAGACTAACTCACTCATCAGATATCCTTGGTGTATCTGACGATGAGTGTTGGGAGTACGGCGAAGCACTCAAGTCGATCATTGCGGAGAAGCGCTTGACATGCATCAGGTTGCTTCAGCCAATGAATCTTCTGGGCATACTGCCTGGCGAGGATGTCAATCGGAAAGACTATCTAGCGACCACGGATTCGTGTCGACAAGAGCTCGAGAGAAGATTTGCGCCATCTGAAGGGGAGCTGACAGCAGCCATCAACGACGAAAATGATAGAGACACGTGCCTGACTTACCGCGGAATGATGCGATTTCTAGAGTCTGACCTGGCCATGAGTGCGCCGCTGGCGGGCCTTTGCAGAAAGGCCAAAGGCAGAGTCTTACGAGTCATGGCGCGAAAAATGATGCAACGGTCCGAAGCTTTTACGCTGGCGATTCGCACCATTCGACCTCTCGACGTCCGACTCTCGATGCACCCGTCTTCGGGTGCCGCCAAGCTCTCCATCTCTCTAATACCCACTCTCGATGGCGGCTTTCAGAAGTCACCCTGGCACAGTTGTGTGTCTGTGGGCGTCGACGGCCGATATCGCATGGTTCATGTGGGCGAAGTCCGAGATACTCACGATCTGATTTACCACAATGGCCGACCGTGGTTCTACCGTGAGAGGTCTCATGTATTCGAATGGGGAATTAGCGTGGTGGGGTTCGAGCCGAGATATCCCTACGGGATGCTGGTGAAGCTCAAGGCAGGCCAGCAGGAGTTTCAGGTTGATTTGGAGAAGTACACGGCTTTGGTGGCTGCGCAGTCGGCCGTGATAGGAACCGTGTGTAGCAGCATTGCGAGTAAACAGCTCGAGCAGACTAGAGCGTTGTTCTGATAGCCCAAGATAATTCTTTTGTTAAGAGTAGTGGAGTTCGAATTCGTATTTTGTTGCTGGCCCATATTTCCAAGTCATGTGCTCAATGGTCAAGGGATTTAATGTTGAAATAATGTCAAGAAAACCGAATAATGAATATCAGAGTTGTGCCAGTGCATCGGTGGAGGATGAGAGGTGAGCAAATTGGGGGGGAGGTGTCGAACTCGCACAAATGTTAAACTGACTAGCAACTCCTACTTCCTTTGCTGCCTACCCTTAATGTTGATCGGATATAGGCTAACTCAGGCTGCGCTACTACAACTATCGAACTCGCACGAATCTACGGTTACTAGAAACTTCTATCTCCTTCGCTGTCTGGCCTTAGTGTAGGCAACCTCACTGTTCAATGATGGAGGCTGCGCTACAGCAGGCAACGGAACAGGCAGTGACGGGACTAGCGAGCAACTCTCGTGCATATAAGACACCTCAAGCTCTTAGATAGGAAGACAAGGAAGACAATTTGTACTCTCGAACCCAAACTGTTCGATACCCAGGGTCCCACAAACTCCGATTATAACCAAATAACCAGAACATATCTGGTATCCGCAGTGAACAAACTACTGATAACGGCTCTCCAAGCCCACCCAGTACTTTTGTACATTAAAAAATAAAATAAAAATAAAAATAAAAAGTTAAAAATAAAAAAATCACCGTGAAACTCATCCACTGTCGCACCAGCTCCAATACCTATGATCTATTTCGCGTGACAGCGTCCGCCTCCCGACGCTAGAAAGAAAACAAACGGAAAGAAAAGACAAAGCAAATATCCGTTCCAAAGGCAGGCGGGCCCTCCACTGCCTTAAGTACCTACAATCCAGTAGTTACGTGCACGAACCAACGGCCATCCGACCACAACAGATAGCAACCCTACGTGGCCACCCCATCGGTCAATCGGCGTTCAGCCCAAGTGTACCTCCGTCCCACATAATATCCGTCGCGCCGTTTTCAAACCTACTTTCCCATCCGCAGCACTGCGCATAGCTATTATGCTTGGACCGTGTTGAAAACCTTTAACATCAAGTATAAGCACAAAAAGTTGCCGCTTACTGCGTATTTTTTTACTCCAACCTTATCATTCTTAAGAAAACTCATGTAACCGGGTATATAATTGCGTATCCAATGCTGGGAAGCATTATAATCAGAGTGATTATATTGATTATGTGCATCCTGCCCATCGAAGAAAGGTCATCGGCCCATAACTACTTCTGCGCAGTAGAATCCAGTCTATACACATTTAGACATTCAAATAATAAAGAAATTATGGCATAAATTAAAGAAAAGATTTAACACTGCTCGCGATTAGTAATACTTGTTCTAGCGCTTTTTGCCTATGCCACTACCCGTAAACTAGTAGGTACTTTCTCTTCCCAATTTAAAATAATGGAGAAGTAGCTCCCGGACTAAAAACGCGGGCATATATTAAATGTAGTCTAATATCTACTAGGGTAATAACGACCTTCGATTTTACAGATACTACAAGTAGATAAAGACTTACTTCTAGTTTAATTCCAAGTCCAACTCAACACTACAAACCTCTTAAACCCTGAAACTTTCCTAAATGCTTCTTTAAAGCGTTCATTATTATTCTTCTACGTTATAAACTCTTCAGAATAGCCATTAAACTTAACCCCTACATTACCAATCTACCAGAACACCCAATCCACGACAATGAAACTCCCTACTATCCTTCTCTCCCTTTCCTTCCTCTTTCTCGCCTTTCCCCAACAAACATCCACAGCTCTCAGTAAAAAAGGCACACAAACCTTCTACCTCCGCACTCATCTCAAACGATTCTCCTGCTTTAATTACCGCCACTTCAACGGCCTCTACCTCTACGCCTCGCCCTCGGAAATATCATCCTGGATTTGGTACAACGTCCTCTTTACCCCTAACATCAGCCTCGCCTCCCATGGCTTCCTGGACGACACCAACCCAGCCAACGCATATCAAAATTTCTACCTCCACAACAATGAGACGTACGGCTTGGGAATTCTGCCCGATGTTGAGTCCGGGTGGTTGAAGACTCTTATGACCATTCGGTCGGGAATGCCAGGATTTGCGTTTGCGGACATGGGAAAGACGGGAAAGGCGTTGGTTGCATCACCCAAGTCCAATATGGCAAGCGAATGGGGCGGTTGGCTTAGTGAGTTCTTTTTTTTTTTTTTTTCTTTCCCCTCTACCTCTACCGTTTAGTTATTCCATACGCATTTACAGCTTAGCTTAAATTACTGCGCTGACTTCTTTTCATAGTCTGCGACTGGTCGAAGAACGCCCCGGAACTGTTCGCGCGGAATCTTGGAAAACCGTACCCCGCGCCGAGAGGTTGTGCAGATGTAGATCTTATTCAGGTCTTATTGTAGTCGGAGGTCGAGAAAAAAAAAACCTTGGTTCACGTGATTGTATTCGCCCATTGCCACTACAGCTGAGGGAAAGTACTGTAAGTGTGGTTCGAGGATCTATATATAGTTTAATTTAAAGATAGTAGCTTATTCCTTTTATTTCTAGAGGAAAATCAGGCTCTGCCTAGTATTTGGTGCTATTAATTATAATATTTCGCAGCTAGAATTACGTACTGTCGAACTGCGGAACAGTTTGCTTCGAGGGTTTAAAATTGTCTTCATTGTCTTGCTATGTAAGATATGAAAGTGTCTTATATATACGAGACTCGCTCTCTACTTCCATCGCTGCCTTTAGCTTTGCCTGCACTAAGGGCAGGCAGCAAAGCAGATAGAAGTTTCTAGTAACTGTAGATCCGTACGAGTTCGAGACACCCTCTCAGATTCAATATAAGCTCGGCCCCCTGGTTTCTGGCCACCCTAGTTCCTGGCTACCTCCCGAAATAGAATTGATTGTAAAAAAACATCCAACTACACAACAAACAAAGCTACAATTACTATTCGGTGCACATATCTTGAAGTTCTAGTGCTGCATTTGCCGCTGCTACTTTTTGGGCGTCCCATAGAGGCTTCTTAGTAGCTCTCTCTACTTTAATACGCTTAGATTCCTCCACAGCAGTCCGTATATTCCCTATTTGTGCAAAGCGCGTATTTGGGTCGACAGCTACCCTCTTGCGCGGCCTTTAAGGCTCTAGAACCTCTAGTTTAGCCTTCTGCTGTTGAATAATTGTATTCTACTTTGCCTGGGTAATATTTACACGTTTAATTGCCCGCCCTACTTTCTATAAAACTACCCGTATATCTCGGTCTAGATTCTGCTGCTTTTAAAGCATCTATAATAGCTAGTAGAGTTACTAGGAGCTCTGTAGTGTTTAAAATACTGTAGGGCTCTTTAAATATACCCGCTTTTGCTGCCGTAGTAGTGTAATAGGTCCTTAAGGGACTTGGGAGGAGGTAAGAGCTTTTAATAGGTTCTATAAGTAAATACCTGCTACTTTCTAGCCACTACGTATTACCCGCTCTGTAAGTGACTCGGTATATACTAGATTATAGTAGCGAATAAAGCGCTGCTTCTTAACTAGTGCTAAATTATTAAGAACTATAAGTGCAGTAATCTAGGACTGGTATCTCGACTTTAGGGGCGAGAAACACAATAAATTAAGAGGTTATAGTATATAGGAGGAATGTGGTGGTAGAAATACAAGCTAGACATTCTCTTGCTTGTATAACTATAGAAATTCAATACTAATATAGCTTCTATAGCTATCTAGTATAAGAATTTATGCTTGGTTACCCTATTGTATTTTAGGAAGGAATATATTCTATAACTAGCTAATTATAATTTAATTAAACGTCTAGCTATTCTTTAACGTTATATATACCTAATCCGGTGTATCCTCTTTAAACTAACTTAATTAGGGCTCTTTGCCCTTAAATATAAC
>KV745420.1:0-18349 GCA_001692735.1 Lepidopterella palustris CBS 459.81
TTATAATATAAGTATAGTAAATATACAAAATAGGCTGCTTAATATTCTAAAGGTAAAGTTATATAGATTAGAAATAACAGCCTTAATACCTGTACTAGATATCCCTTAGTACAACAGAGAGATTAAGCCGACCGAAGTTCTTCTTACTTAGGAAATAATAATAAAAGCCTAGTCTTAGATAACTATTAACCCATTCTACAACCTCTCCTTAAGCATTATTCTTAAACGCCTCTCTTCTTCAGCCTCTACTATATCCCTCTTTAATGGCGCTTATAGTACTTATAAAAGACGCGGATCTTCGGCGGTTTCTATAGAATATTTATAGAGCGTTTATCGTCCACAAGGTCTACAGTACTGCGGTGCCGATTATTTAAAGGGCAGGGAAATCCCGTTTAATATTATAGCCTCTTATAGTGTTTTACGGTTAATAGTGGAGTCGTCTTAGTATAATTATTATACTAAATGGCTGATTAAGCAAGCAAACAAAAAGCTCTTAGGCGCGCAAGCGGGCGGACACTAGTACTGGCTCGCTAAGCACCTTTAGGTAGGGTTAACTTCCTAAAGTTACTTTGCCTATAGCTATTTCCTCTTTACTCTCTGGGTATAGTTTAGCATTTCAAAGTCCAATTTATATTACGACTCTAATAATGCGCTTCCTTATTCCCTATACCTTTCTCGCCTTCTCCTCCTCTATTTACCCCTAAACAGGCCGAGGTCCTAACACTTTAAAAGCGCAAAAAGGAACAAAAGACTAGGTTAAGTCTAGGTAACAAAGTTTTAATAAACTTTATAGGGAGATATTTTTTCTTTTCTTTATACTAGGTCTTGTATCTAAACTTAACCCTTTTCTTAAGCCTAATTATTATTTAATGCCCTACAACTCTTAGTGCTGTCTAATATTGCACGCGAACTCTTACACTAGTGTTTTAATAGAATACAGTAATAAGGACACAAATTTCTAGTCTCTCTCTAATCTACACGTGACATATATATAGCGGAAGTGTGAGTCTTAGTATAGTAGTTTGTATAAGAACGCGCCATGCCTATATAGAGAATTAAGTCCATTTTTCCTCCGAAATCTACCAAAGAAACTAGAAACCTAGTAAGGGCCACTACCGTACCTACTAGATCTCTCCAATCTTTTGTATATAATTCTAAATTCTAGAGCCCTTTTAAAGTCTCTAGCTTATTTACCTATATTAATCCACCCTACTCGTAGAACCGCACAACGGCTCTATAGTTAAGAGAGTTGTATCGCAAGGGAATAGAGCGGCATTTTGTTAGACAAATAGGACTCCTGCCCAGAAGTGTAAATATTATTTTCTTAGCGCTTAGTAATACCTATTTTTAGTAGCACTTAGTTAGCTTACGAGTTTTACGTAAGGAATATATTACGACTAGCTATTAAATTGGTACAAAGTTTGCATTCTATCTGTTCTATTTAGGGGAGAGGTAAGAGGGGAGTGTTAAGCCTCTAAGTAAGTAGAACACCTCCCTACCTAAGATAATAGTCTTATATTGTCCCTCTAAAGCAGCACTAAATCAAGTAAATAAAGGGAGGAAAGGAAACTATAATTGCACCTATTACTTATAAAGGCACGCCTTCCCACCTAGCAGCTTAGCCAGGTTCTATTACCTTACTAAGAGGTTGTACTATAAGAATAGACAGGAGAAAGGGACAGCAACATAAAAAAGAGAGTATTAATAGGACTAGCCTTCTTATAGCTAGAGCATAGCAATTGCCTAAACTGCCGTGCCTAAAAGCTTCTACTTAAAGGCCTCTAGGGCAACTCTCTTAAGAGCCTAATAGCTGTCGCGGAGATATGTAGCTATAAACTAATCCGGTATAGGTTTGGGTTAAGTCTAAGTAATAGCGCTTGTGCTTTCACGGACGGTATTAATAAAGGAAAAGCCGCCGCCGGAGAAGTCTTAATTACCTAGAGTTATAACAAATACTACCTAGAAGCTGTAGGTTGCTGCTTTAGCCACTACAAACTGCCGGTAATAGGCAAAGAGCGAGTTCGGAGCGCAACGTGTATACTATATATATTTCGGCACTAGAAGGTTAAGGTTCTAAGTCTAACCTACTAGAGAAGAGCACGTTACCGTCTTCCAGCTAGCGCTGCCCTAAAAGTTATAGATATAGGCGCCTGCAACAGTCCTAAGAATATTATTTTATCTAGCACTATTATTCTCTAGTAGCTCTAGGGAAATGTTCACAATAAGTCTGCTATAGCCTAGTGCCAGGAGCTAACGCCACTACTCCCACATTTAAGGACGCAGGTTAGAGGGAATCCTATTAGTAAAGTTAAAAGCTGTAATAAGATTAAAGTGCATTTTCCTAGCGGGAAGCAAGCCTTGAAGGTAGTTATAGAAGTCCCGATCTGTCGTATCAGCACTTACAAGGCACACTTACTTGGTTAAAGAAGCGTCTAAACAAGTCTTAAAGCTAGCAGAAAGTACATAATATTTACTATTAATTTTTAAAAGGTTAGTGTAAATGTTAAGGCCTACCGTAACGCTAGCGCTAGTACCGAGCTTCTTGGTTCTAACAGTAACAGCCCTGTTGGCGGTGCCTATATCGACCGAGTTAATATTAGTGTGTCCTTTGTTGCGAAGGAATCGTAGAACCTAGTCTACAACTATAAGGAAAAAGTTTTATTCCGGCTCTAGGACAAATATACGTTTATTATACCGGCCGACCAACTTATTATAAGTCTTAATGGCTTCGGCCGGGGTCTGCTAATATGCTATAGTAAATACATAGGTTAGGTTAGGAAGGCACCGAATAAGAGTGGACGAAGGGAGAGGTAGCGGTAGGCAGAATACGCTAAGCGCGAGCGGGAGGGCAAGCGGGAGATAGAAGTTAAGTGTTAAGGTAGAGCCGGCTAAGGCAAGGCTATTAGAACAGAGGGAGAGTTATTGCGCGTTATTACGCGCCGGCGGAAGTGAGGCTATTAAGGCGGAGTTCCTTTAGCCACGCAAGTAGGTGTAGGAGTAAGTAAAGCAGAGAGAGGTGTATATATAAAAAAGAGGAGGTTAGAGAAAGGGGTTAAATATTATAAAGTAAACACGGCGGGGCAGAATTAAAAGTAGTAAGGTACCTTAGCAGCGCTCTCGGCTAGTGCAGATAAATAGAGGTGGTTTTAGTACAGCAGTAGAAAGGGCAGGGTATTAAAGTGGTGAGTAATTAAGCGCTTACAATATAGGAAACAAAGATAATTAATTACTTTAGACGTAATAAAGCGTAGAATAACAAAACTGCACTCGAATATAAGGCTATATAGAAGGTAGATAATTAAGAGTTCGCGGTAGAGCAGAGTGGAATAGGCGGTATACACAAATTAGCACTATAGCTATACTTTTAAGGCCTATCTAGAAGCTGCCGCTGTTGCCTTCTAGAGGTATAGATACACTTACGTAACACGGCGTATAAATCCACATTTTTACGTTAACATTACCTTCTCCTCTAGTTAATTAGCTAGATTCTCTAGGTAGTTATACACTGCTTCGGAGATATTCTATGCTCCGCAATAGAGTAGACCGAAAATTAAGGTAATCCGTAGATATATAGGAGTTTATATCTATAGATATAGTAGCAGGAACATAGCGTATAAAGGGAGAGGTATTAGACTTAATATAGATAGACGCACTAATTTATAGATACGCTAACTAGCAGTACGTCTATTAGATACTTATTATTCCTTAACGTGATAATAAATATTACTTATAGTGTAAGAGGGTAGTTAGCATTATAGGCCC
The DNA here is from genome assembly GCA_001692735.1 of Lepidopterella palustris CBS 459.81. Lineage (NCBI taxonomy): Eukaryota > Fungi > Ascomycota > Dothideomycetes > Mytilinidiales > Argynnaceae > Lepidopterella > Lepidopterella palustris. The sequence goes on from KV745420.1 coordinate 3,763, forward strand.
CTCGTAAAAACCACTACTATTATTCCCTAATAATAAACATCGCCTCTATCTAGCCGGCACCCTCCCCGCTCTACTATAAGTAGTTACTTGCGTGTACTTAAACCCCGTCCACTATACGCACAGGGTAGTAAGAAGAAGGAAGATATACGTTGGCAGTTGGTACTAAATTAACGTAAGCTCGAGCGGGTCACGTGTAACTATAACAAACCACTACCAACTCGCTGCTAGTTAAAATCACCCGCCTCTCCCCCTAAACTCCGGTCTAACTTATCGGGATCTAAGCTAGTAAAGAAGTTGTTATCTAGATCTATAAGTAAGTCATCCGTGTTTTCCGCGTATAATCCGTAAATCACCTTATATTACTATAACAGATTCTTAATTTACAACAGAATCCTCACTTTATAGAATTCTCACTTTATAGGATTCTTACTTCACAGGATTCTTACTTTACAAGATCCTTACTTCACTTAGGTTCCTTATATTATAAACCTACACTATACTTACCGTCTCCCCGGCTTATCTATTAATTCTTATCTTTAAGTTTCCCCTTAATCTCTATCTTTTTAGTATCGACTTACAACAAATATAACGTCTGTTAAAGCTTAACGGGCTCTTATAGTTATAAATTTTAATTCTTAAAAAGCGATTTATCTGTTAGAGCTAGTGCTTATATTATTCCCTCTCCTCCGGCCTGTTAAAGCAACTATTAAAGCTTATACTTCTATTTAGAATAATATTTACCAGTACGAGTATTAATTATTAAAATAGATTATTACTAATAGTAACAGAATCCTTAGGAAGGGCTATCTTGGCTAGATTAGTGGTGTTATTATCTAAACTAATGCTATTTTTTAGATATTATTAACTTCCATCTAATTTTAAGAGTATATCAATGGAAACTGCTAATAATTAAGTAGGCTTTTAAGAATAAGCCTGGCCCTTTCTCCATTTCGGACCTCTCCAAAACCTATAGGGCTATGGCCATTTTGAGGCACAATTTCAAACAACTAATAGAGAATAGTGTTAATAGGTATAGCCTTTCCAAGTCCGATAAATACGAGGTAAGACCTACGGCTAGAAATAATTACGGCAAGAGCTAACTAGCTAGATTAGCAATAGTAATAAGTTAAGTATTAGATTAGGCAAGCTAAAAGACTGCAACACTATATTAGTTATAGTTATAGAGGTAAGCTTAATACTAAATAAATACGGGCCACTAAATACTATTACCTTCTAATAATTAGCTAAAATATAAAGGGTATCTACTATATTCTAGTGTACTAATAGGCATTCTGCGCCTTGGGACGAAGCTTTATTTCTTACCTTGTCTAAATAGTGCACGGCCTTGCAGTGCCCCGTTCTCTTCTATATAAACAGGTTTATAAACAGTATATTATAATATTATATTTAGACTTATACAGTCGTAACAGGGTATTTGTCTTAGTTAAGGCTACGTTCCGCTTAAAGTCTTATATTCTCCCCTGCCAGCTTTAATTATCTTAACTATTATCCGGGTTTAACTCTAGTGTTCGGTAAGCTTAGGGGCTTTGTATAGAGATAATAGGGACCTAGCCTCTGTTGTTTTCTTGGTCGCCGCGTGAGATAATTAAGAGTAGTAATTATTATAAGGTTTCCGACACTTTCTAGGTGCCCGGTGCTAAAGCCCACGCTGTGGATTTCCGTACGACCGCTATAATAGAGAGCCTTAATAACTTATTACACTGGTAAGAGGAATTCGTTACGCTAGAACTTCCCCACAAACTAATTGTATATGTTGGAGCCTAGAGGGACGTCTTACGGACTATATTGCCGGCGTAGAAGAAGGAACGGTTAGTTAGTAGTGCGGGTTGGGTAGAATAAGGGGGAGGAGAGAGAGGTAGCAGTAGCGGGTCTAACACGTCGGTGCGCTAACCGGAGTGACGGTAGAGTGCGACTACACGGCGTAATAGAATTTCCTTACTATAATGCTAATATCGACCTCTTATTACTTCTAAAACTTATAAAGCAGCTTAATCCGAGCTTTACTAGCTCTTTAAAATATTAGAAAGGTATTGTCAACGATATAGCTAGCGTAACATTAAAGTTCCCTACAGCGGGTAGTATAAGTATATCTAGTCAATTAATAACCTAAATTAGGGTTAGCGTTTAATTAATTAATTAATTAGATCTTGCCAAGACTTTGCATTCTAGCCTACTAGTCTTAGGCACAGAACCTAGTCCTTACCCTACTTCTCTACCTAAAGCGTTAATATTTATACACGTAAAGTAAAAGCTCTTAACCCACTACTTAATCTAACACTACAAGGCTATATCTAAGCTCTATTTGTACTAGTACTATTCAAAAGCAGCACCGGAAATCTTAGTTCTAGAAAAAGCGGTGGTAATGGCTATTGTCTTTCCTAAGAATAACTCTTTACTAAATTAGCCCTTTATATCGACAAGGACAATCGAGAACCTACGGCTTTAGTCTCCTTAATATCTAGCCTTACTAGGGCGATACAACTTGCTTTCGTGAAGTCTTAAAATGGTGAAAAGAAGGATAACCAAATTGTTATCGCTTTTATTAAATCACCCTTATACAGGAAAGACCTATTTTACTACACAGAAGCGCTTGTTCGGCAGGCGCGTAATCTCGAGATTAAAGAGTTTAAAGAGGAAAACCCTATACTTTTTTGGTCTAAATACCTTGTAGAGTAGAAGATTAGTCCTTAAATAGTTATATATATAACTACTCTAAAGACCCTTTTAAACTAATACCCTACTTTAAAACCTGAATTTCTAGTTCTAAATACTAAAATTCTGCGCGAAGTAATAGCCGATAAAATTTTCAGTAGCGTAGAGGATTTTTAGAATCTCGGACGCTAGTTGGGATTCTTTGTAAGCCATTTTGGTACCAGAGCTCTACTTCAAGATATCTCTTTAGGCATTTTCACGGATCTTGTAAAACCTTAAATAAAAGATAATACTAATTGGATTAGCTATTCCGCGAATTGCGGGTACGACTAGACTAGATGCTTACCTCTATATATCAAAGATTGGTCACTAGTACAAGACGGAATTTATGCGGTGCTTCTTGATTATTAGCTTTTAGATAATAAGTTTGTGTCTAAGGTAAAGTAGTATAAAAATTGGGTGGTGGATAAAAGCTCTAAATTATAAGATAAGGAAGTAATTAAGCACTTTAAGGAAAAAATAGAAGAGGCGATTAAGCTAGGACTTTAATATATTGCTTAAAATACAAAGCTTATTTCTTATAGTAGGTTTCTTGTTCTAAACTGCCTGCAAGCTTATTTAGTTCTACTATAAGAACGGCTTTATGTATAGAGTACTAAGCACTATATTATAATTCGGGACTGTACCGAGGGGGAAGTGTGTAGGCTCAACTAAGTTAAATACAATTACTCTATAGTGTCTAAGTCCTGCCTTACCTGCCAAAGAACAGCCTTTATATAAGAGTAGAGCTGTTAATCCTTCCTTAACCACCGCTTTCCCTAGAAAGACTACTTTCCGCAGCTCTTTTATACAAGTAATTAACGGCGTACAGTAAGTAGTGAAGTTTTCCTTTACTTTTTTGTTAAACTTGTTCTCTTTATTTATAGAGCCTTTCTTTATTTTTGCAAGATTTTCGGTACTCTTAAAATTCTATACTTAGAACTGTAACACGCGGCGCTGCCTACCTAGACTAGTGTAATAAATACAACTCTAGAATAACACCTAGAAGAATAATTCTAAATTGTGTATAAAGTTATAGTTTTCGCCGTAAAGTGCGCCGATAGCCATGAATACTTTTGTACCGGTTTTGCTTAGTACTCCGGACGCGTTTTCACGGTCTATTTTAATGGCGAGGTTAAGGTCAATTAAGAAACCGTCGTCCTCCGCCATGTTTAGTATAACATTCCTAATAGATATATCTTAGTAGAGGATCTTTGTATCTAGGAGCGACTTATGCCCTAATAATTAGCTGTAGCCTGGAACATATAACGTAACTTAGTACTTACCTTTTATGCCTTTAAGTAACCCTGTTAGTATAGCTTGTAGAGAGGTCCCCTTATAAATACTCTTCTTAATATCCCGCATAATAAGCCGACGGTGAACGCGATTCTGTTATTAAGTAGTATTCTGTTTAACTGGGGAGTCCGAATATAACCGTTTAAAGGGTAGTATCGATGGTTATAGACAGCTAGATAATCTCTTTTGCGTTATAGTCTTGCTTCTACTTGTGCTCCTACCCCTTTTGGAGCCCGAGGGGCTAGGTATAGCCGAGCCGGTGGCAGGCTTAAATAGCGTAGACCGTTGTTACTAAAATATATTTCTCCCGCCGGCCCCGCTAAGTCCCTTCCGCACGTTATAGAGTATATTATCTATCTTACCTCTAATATAGACAGTCTTATAGTGGTAGTATTGCGCCACGTTCTTAACTCCGGCTTTTATTACCTTTTTTAGTAGAAGTCCTTCTTCGGGCCGTTCTTTGTATTTCTATAAATTCTTAACTACAACTCGCCTATCCGCATTATCTTCTAAAGAACCTCTCTAGTACGTGGTGGCTTAACCAGTAACTAAACGCTGTCGCTTTATAAGCTCTTCCACACGTAGCCGTTCTATTTAGCCATTCCGCCGAATGTATATATACCTTCTATTACCCACTACTATAGTAGGATCGAAACCCAGCTCTTCCTCCGACATCTACAAGTATCCTAAAATCACCGAAGTGAATATCTCGCCGTCTTTGTTAATATCGAATGCCGTAGATCCGATCGCGCCAAGTTAGTCGAACTCCTATAACCGCATCATTAATCCGCAGATAGTAAACCCGTGAATAAATTACTAGGTATTTTACGCGCTAAATATCTCCTAAGTATATTTTACTAGATTAAGCTAGGTACTACTATAGTTATTCTCTCGCGGATTGCTCTTCAGCTTACTAGGGATAAGGATATAAAACTAGTTATAGCTTTACTAATTACTTTCCTCCAGCTTATTACTTACGTTATACGCTAGGCCGACGTCCAGCTTCCGCTTACTGGCCGATCTAGAAACCGGCTTGTTCGGAGTCGTAATACAGCAACAACGCTTTAAGGGACAAAAGCCGTATTTATTAGTAAAAAGCAGAAATTGGTCAATATAGTAATAGAGGAATTATAGCACAGCTACTTCTTTGTAACCCTTTAGCTAGTCTACCCAGCCGACATCTTCTTAAAATAGCGCCGCTTCCGTATCTTTACAGTTTTGGAACACGACTGTCGCTATTTTATAAAGCCGTGGAATCCCCCCAAAGTAAGTAGTGAAGACATCCGGGTAGTCCACCCTAAGATTACCCTCCACTTTCGTTTTTAAGTATAGGGTCTATATTCTTCCTTAGGTCAAATATATCTACAAAGCTCTCTATATTAAACGTCCAGGGTGTCTACTAAAACGAAGCGGAGGGTCGAGAATTAAATAGGGAAGGCGTTAATAGTTTAACAGCAGCCTTGAATATTAACTCTACAACCGTATTATAGACCTTGTCCTAGATAATGTCGTCAAACTCCTTATTAAAGACTGCAGTAAGGAGGGGTATAACACGTTCTATATTAAAGTCCCCGGTATTAATAGCTAAATTGAGTCTAGAAAGATTACTAAAGAGATTCTTTCCGCTGCTGCCGGATAGCAACACACAAAAGGCTGGAAGGGCTTACAGCGCTAGAATAAGGTTAAGGGCGTGGTCTTAAAGGCCTATGTCTATTAGAAGAGCATTATAACAGGTTTAATACCCTTACCTTTACTACCTGTTCAACCTAGTACTATAGTAAGGCTAGAAGTATTAAGCTTCTAGGAGAGCGCCTAAGCAGACTCGCAGAACGCATCCAACCCGTGCCTAATAGGCTTTGCTTTAATTATTACTAATTGCGACGAATTGGTTATAGCAATAAAGCGCGACAAATAACGCGTTTTAAGGGTTAACACAAAAGATAGTCGAAATATAAGCGACAAAGACCTATAAGGATTAACAATTACTAGCTCTAGAAAGATTTAAGTAAGGGTAGGGAGTCTCTAAGAATAGAAAGGAAATAGAAGAATAGGACAGATAGGAAGGATAATTCTATTAGTATTGCCAAGCCGGGGTTTCTGCAGTGCATAATATCGGTAAATTGTTTTACTAATATCTAATAAAGATCGCAACGCATAGTACAGATTATAAAGGCTTAGTATAATTCTTAATCTTAATATTAATCTCGGCCTTAGTGGCCAGTTAATAACACTTCTTATAAACATCTTCTAAAGAGGCTAATTTGCACAAGGGTGGCTACTCTCCCTAAGCACCCTCTTTCTTATCTCTATTACTTGCACAAACAGCTCTTTAGCCTTTTTCTACCGCCCTTAATTTCTGTACGTCGACGCCAGGTTAGCTATACTAGTTAGCGTGGAAGGATACTCCTTCCCAAGCACCTCCTTGGACGTCTCCATTACTTGCACCTCCAAATCTTCGGCCTCCTTCCACCGCCCTTAATTCCTGTACGTCGACGCCAGGTTGGCCATACTAGTTAGCGTAGAAGGATACTTCTCCCTAAGCACCTTCTTTCTCGTCTCCATCACTTACACAAACAGCTCTTCGGCCTCCTTCTACCGCCCTTGATTCCTGTACATCAACGCCAGGTTGGCCATGCTGGTCAGCGTGTCTAGATACTCCTCGCCAACCACCCTCTTTCTCGTCTCCATTACTTGCACGTCCAGCTCTTCGGCCTCCTTCCACCGCCCTTAATGCTTATATATCACTAAGAGATTATTAATGCTGGTCAGCGTGTCTAGATACTCCGAACTAAGCACCCTTAAACTTATCTCTATTATTTGCACGTCCAGCTCCTCGGCCTTCTTCCACCGCCCTTAATTCGTGTACGTCGACGCCAGGTTAGCCATGCTGGTCAGCGTCTCTGGATACTCCTCCCCAACCACCCTCTTAAACGTCTCCATTACTTGCACGTCTAGCTCTTCGGCCTCTTTCCACCGCCCTTGATTCCTATACGTCGACGCCAGGTTGGCCATACTGGCCAGCGTGTCTGGATACTCCTCCCCAAGCACCCTCTTTATCGTCTCCATCACTTGCACCTCCAGCTCTTCGGCCTCCTTCCACCGCCCTTAATTCCTGTACGTCGACGCCAGGTTGGCCATGCTAGTCAGCGTGGAAGGGTACTTCTCCCTAAGTACCCTCTTAAACGTCTCTACTACTTGCACCTCCAGATCTTTAGCCTTCTTCCACCGCCCTTGATTTCTGTACGTCGATGCCAGGTTGGCCATACTAGTCAGCGTGTCTAGATACTCCTCCCTAAGCACCCTCTTTCTCGTCTCCATTACTTATACAAACAGCTCTTCGGCCTCCTTCTACCGCCCTTAATTCCTATACGTCGACGCCAGGTTGGCTATACTAGTTAGCGTCTCTGGATACTCCTCCCCAACCACCCTCTTAAACGTCTCCATTACTTACACGTCCAGCTCTTTGGCCTCCTTCTACCGCCCTTAATTCCTGTACGTCGACGCCAGGTTAGCTATACTAGTTAGCGTAGAAGAATACTCCTCCCCAAGCACCCCCTTGAACGTCTCTATCACCTGCACAAATAGCTTTTCGGCCTCTTTCCACCGCCCTTGATTTATGTATGTCGACGCTAGGTTGGCCATACTAGTTAGCGTAGAAGGATGCTCCTCCCTAACCACTCTCTTAAACGTCTCTATTACTTGCACGTCTAGCTCTTTGGCCTCCTTCCACCGCCCTTAATCCCTGTACGTCAACGCCAAGTTAGCCATACTAGTTAGCGTGTCTAAATACTCCTCCCTAAGCACCCTCTTTCTTGTCTCTATTACTTGCACAAACAGCTCTTCGGCCTCCTTCTACCGCCCGTCACTATTTAAAGCTATAGTATATTTCTATACCAAGTTTGTCTTAGCCTTGTTCTCTTGTCCAGTAAGGCTAGATAATAGAGTAAACTTAGTATATAGAAGCAATTGTCTCCACTTACTTCTACTCCCATAATTATAGTCTAGGAACACCTCAAGTAGACGTATAATGGCTACTTAACTCTATTAACTTAGCAACCCCTCTTTTTTAAGCCAGTTGCGTGTCAAGATATATACTAGTCAATGGATATTGAGCGCTAATTCAGCTGTTCGTTTAGTAATAAATAAGTAGGCGTTAAGGGTTCTAACTAAATATATTCCCTGCTTATGCAGTAAGGTTACCGGGAGAAAAGCAAGCGGAACGTTGTTTCAGTTTATATACGCTATAAAGAGTAGATAATTAGCTACTAAAGTATTGTTACGACGAATCTGCTTAAACAAAATAAGCTAGGTTGTAGCTATTATATTCTTAGATTCTCGATAAAGAGGTTCAACTAGCCCCTCCCTTTTCTTAGCTAGTAGTAATAGATATTCTTAAAGTGTTATCTTATTAACGTTTATATAGGCTGCTGCTTGCATAATAGCTAGAGGAAGGTACGCTAGCCCTTTAAGTAAGAGGTCTACCTTCTCTTACTTGTTTACTGGGTTAGTTAAACACGTATCTAGTATTCTTTAAGCCATGTTGTGTTTTATCTCTGGTAACTCTATAATACTTTATAGTGCCAGTTTCGCGGCCGTCTTTCTATTTATTACTATAAAGACAATAGCCCCCTACTTAGAGCTTAGTAGGAACTTTATTAGGCCGACTGCCTTATATAACCCGGCCGTTTCTAGTCTAGCCTTGTTTACATTATTAAAAATAAGTAGCCACTGCCCTGCGCTCTTATTACTTAAGTGAAGTTATACTAGCTTCCTAATATCCGCCTTCTTATTATTCTAGCCTGGAATGTTAAGCCGTCGGGCAATATACGTATACGCTTAATAGAGGCTCTCCTTATTATCTATAGATATTTAGAAAACTAAACAGTTCTTAAGCTCTTGTCTAATTCTATACGCTAACTTTAGCGCTAGCTATGTTTTGCCTATTCCACCCGGACCTGTAATTGTGACCTTTATAGTTAATGCTCTAATAAATAGCTTTTTTTCTAGCTTGGCGAGTTGCGATTCGCGACTAATAAATCGAGCGTTTTAGTTAAATAGTACGATAAACGGCGTGGTGTTGGCTATAGGCTAGACTTTAGTAATTATCAGAAAAACTTATATAAGTAGTACCTTTTTCCATTTTCTTTTAGAGTCGCTCTAGAGCTCTTTTTATTTCTTTACCGTATCTAAACTCTATAGACACACCGAAAATTCCAATTAAAGAGTATACCATATCTTTTTCTTCTATTGTCTGGCAGCCCGCTATCTATACTATTTACTCGGGAACGCTAAATTCATCGAGAGAATCACCCTGTAACGCTATAACTAGAATATAAGTAATCTTATAGATCTGCTGCTCAAGGGAGTCTTTATCCCTAAATTGCTAACGCTCTAAGAAAAAGAAGTTGATTAATACTGGAGCTAGAAGTTCTTAAAGCGTTCAACCTTAAGTAAACTATCTACTCTTTTAAAAGAATACTTTCCATATACTCTTATACAGCTGTGTATCTACTATAGGTGTTAAGATATTTAAGAGGAAAGTGTAGCATCTTGCCGTATTCTTATACCACCGGAACATAGAGTTTATCGCGTTTAACAGCTTACGGACGTTCTATTTATTAATATAACAAGTGTTAACCTAAAAGTACTATAAATAGTTATAAGCCGCTTATTTACCGCAGAACAGAATCTTTTTATAGCCAGCCTTACTATATTTAGTGCTATTCACTAAATCTTTAAAGAGGAACTTATTATCACCCTAGGTATGGGAAAGAATAGTATATAGCGGGATTATTTTCTGGCTGAAATTCGTCGAGGTAAGTTGCCTAAAACTATTAAAGTACATGAGTCGCATCGTAACGATAGTTAAAGAGAGCGGGCAATTTGCAGGTAATCTAGAGAGGCGGCCACAAAATTATAGGGGAGATAGTAGCGCTCTATATATTATAATAGTGGGCTATATAAAGGCTATATAAGGCAGTGTAAAGGCGATAGGCTCGGCTGTACTATTACGTGCAATAGAAGTAGATAAGTAAATAAATTCAAACCACAAAAGAACTTTAACAAGCAATAAAGAACGAGCAGCAAAGGTAGACACTTAACTTATTAGCAACTAAATATAGAAGCTTTTAATCTATAGCAGTAAGAAGGCTAGCCTTTAGTACGCTTATATATATTGTTAATGGAAAAGTACTGTAAGCTATAGCAGCGGGTCCTTGGCTATTACTATTCTAATATAGCGACTTCGCTCGAAGCTCTAAATAGGTTGTAAATTAAGAATATAGGGAGGAATCTAATACTGCTTTTATGGCGTAGAATATAAAGCTACTATACGTATAGGTTAAGCGGCGTAATTATACTAACTAGTAATACTTAATAGTGCTGAGAGGAATTTGTTACTAGATTTCGCCACTATAGGGAAAAGGGGTCGACTCGCACCGGCCACACCCTTATATAAGGGGCGTTTATATTTTTAGCGTAAATAAAGTAAGACTTTAGAGTAAGTGTTGTTGCGACTAGGTAGTATATAATATAGGGTAGTACGGTGAGCCCTAAGAGGTTTTAAGCACAACCTCTAGCTACGACTAGATTAGATCTCGGGAAAGAAATCAATAACTAGGCTTAAAATAGGGTCCGCTACGGGAACCAAAACGGGTTCTATAGCTAGCTAGGCACAACCCATAATTGACATGTAATACCCCCAAAGATAGGAAATAAGCATATCTTAGAAATATAAAAATCTCTTTACGGAAGGGCCAGTGATTTATATTAAACTAGACTGCTCTAAATAGGCTTTGCTTACTGTAATAATAAGAGTGGAAATGTACAAGCTCAACTAAATTAAATACTATTACTCTACGGTGTCTAAGTTCTTACGTGCTAAAGAACAGACTTTATATAAAAGTAGAGCTATTAATCCTCTCTCTGCCATTACTTTACTTATAGAAACACCACTTTTCCGCAGCTTTTTTACGCAAGGAATTAATAGTACGCTGTAAGTCGTAAAGTTCTTATACACTTCCTTGATGAATTTATTCTCTTTATCTATAGAGCCTTTATATAGACCAGTGTAATAAATACAACTCTAGAATAATACCTAAAAGAACAATTCTAAATCGAGCATAAAGTTATAGTCTTTATTACAAAATATACCGATCGCTATAAAATATCATGCTATAAATTAGTACCATTTTATCGGCGCGTTTTATACTAGGTAATCAGGACGGCGTATTACCTATTATATATTAAGGGCTTCGGCGCAGATATCGGCAAGTAGGGTAGTAAAAATAGTAGTTAGGGCTAACGGTGCTAGAGCTTTATTTACGGGTAAGTCTTAGGTGCATATTAAGGTGTTGGTGTTTAGCGGGCCTATAATATACTAGGATAGGCAGATTAAAAAGTTTATCTAATATAAGTATACGGGGCTCTACGCTTTAAGAAGTTGCTTAGAGGCGGTAGCGACCGAGAAATTTATAATTTATAAATTTATATTATATAAACTAGCTCTAGATCTCTTTTATTACCTTATCGGTAAATACCTCTGCCAACTTCCTTAATAACCTTCTCTAAATAGTTTCCCTAGAGCCCTTTCTCTAATTCTTGTTTATTATTCATTTCTACCCTATATTTATAGTCTAAAATGGTAGCATAAAAGCTAATGAGTTTAAAGATGCCTTGGATAGAGCGCGTCGACAAATTCGTGAACTTTTTGTCCGGTCCGAGGATTGTTATATCCCTAGTAGTAGAAGATGGGTAGGCGTAGTATATTTTGTGCTTGTGGCCGATAATAGCAAGGGCGGGTTCAAGAAGAGCTGTAATAGAGGGGTCGTCTATATTAATATTAGGATTTTGGGTTTTGTTCGAATTATAACCGACTCTAGAATTAGACGTAGGTTTACTTTCCAATACTAGAGTTCTAAAAAAAGCTTTTTTTGCCAACTCTATCTTCTTCCGCAAACTCGCTACTATTTAAATACCTATTTGCAGCTCTGCCTCTTTCTAGTTGCTATTCTCTAGCTTAACCTTAATCCCTAAAAAGAGGACGGCACGTGAGGTAAAATTGTCTATAGTATAGAAAACGTATATTGTATTAACTTCCTCCAGCTAGTTATATAGCACGCGGAAATACGGATCTAGGTACAAGTATAAAAAGTAGAAATTAGTTTTACGGAAGATATAGTGTTTCTTACTTAGCGTAGAGGGGTTAGGTATACGGGAAAGGTACCGGGGGTTTATACTTTAAGATTGCCTATAAGGTTAGCCGCAAAGGCACACGGGGAAAGTGCAACTTATACGCTCTTAGGCCGCCACTTGTCCTTGCCGTAAAGCTTAATGGCAAGATTAATAAGTGGCTAGATAACGCTAAAGCACTATACATTCTCGTCTTTTCTAAACTATATATAGAGAGTGGCGCCCTAGAATATCTTCTTTACCTATTATAGAGTGTCGACAAGCGCAAAGTCGGCTAGTGTATACTTATCCTTGTAATTAAAGGCCTCTTCATTAATAGGCTTTATGGACACGAATAGACAAAAGTTCGGGTCCTGCTTAATCGCGTCTTTTAAACCTCCTAGAATGTAGCCACCCTTAAGAGCACTGCCTAATCGCCTTCTTAACCGCCCTAGGCGCGTTATAGCGTCGTCCGACAGTGGCTTAAAGAGTATAGTTATAGGGGAGAGCGAAATTAAGGGTCGAGCTATCTACAGCTCTATAAGATAGCGACTTAGGCTAGAAGTTTACTTTGCGCTGCCCGTCGCGGTCAAAACGGTGCGCTTAGACATAATAACGCTACTAAAGCGCGACGCACTTTGTCCGGGGACGGAGTTATCCTCTTTACGCTGTCTTTTACTTGGGCTAGAGCTGCGCAGGGGATTACTATTATCTATATTGTACGGTAAGGCTTTGCGGGGTTGCTTTAGCGGTTATAGAGCTGTGGCTACTAGCAATTTTAGGGGAGTCGGTAGGCGGAGCGGCGATATAGTAAGTGCTAGGTTGGAAGAAGCGCGTAACCAGTCTTGAATTCGATCAATAGAGTACAAGAAGAGAGAGAAAAAAGAGGAAGAAGCTATAGCGGGTAGACGATAAAAGAGAAGCTGTTAATACATACTATGCAAGACACGATTATGTAAGCCATTTTTGTGCCAAGCGGTATTTCCCTAGTAACTCTAAATAGTTAGCACTACTCCTAATTAGGGGGGAGCCGAGGCTTAACGCATAACACTATAACTACTATAATTAGAGCCTCTTTTTAAATACTGCAGAATATTAATAAGGAAATAATATTAGAGGGTAAGGCTTTAAAATAATCTAATAATAATTAATTTTATTATATATATGCAGCTGGGTAAACGATGTAATTCTCTCTAAATTAACTATATATATATTTATTTTACTCTTCTCTTAGATTTATCCCTTGTTTAATATAAATATCCGAAAAAGCGGTCTTTGATTTTTAGTAGATTAAACGTTAATAGCATAGCCCCTAATTAAATCTCGGGCCAGGCACCGTCTAAAATCCACTACAAAACGGTCCTAAACCTTAGCGCCTTCTGTACGGCCCGTATCAATGCTACCTAGTAGTAATAATAACTTTCTAAATATCTTTCTTTATTTATACCGAAAAATTATACATCCCTTAATAACTCTCTAGCCGGTACGGATCGGCCATCCTCCCTACTAGCGGTGGCAATATTAGGTACCAAGAGTCTACCTTTTCAGGTTAATAAAATAAAGAAAGGAAAGAATATAAACTAATATAGTTAGCGTACATAGGCGTAGCGTTGTAGCAGTAAAGTACTACCGTATTCACTACCCCGCTACTTTATTATTTAGCGTAGTGCAGCGCTTGCACGCGCAAGCGGATTATAGATAAATAAGGTCACCTAATTCATTATTCTCTGTACAGTATCGGGACTAGTTCTCTTAAAACTAGTTACTAGGCGCGCTAATAACTTATTTTTTCCCTTAACTCTTAAAAACCGAAAATAAGGACCCTGTGAATAGGAACTAGATTTAGAAACTATATCTAAAATACAAACCCAACAATTATTAGAAACAAAGGCAAGAAAAGGGGCTAAACAGGTTGCTTACGGAATTTTTATCCAAGTATTCTTTATTTGCTTCCTCTGGCGCATCCCTATATAATTGTTATTAGTGTCGCAACTAATAAACAACGTTGTAGAAGGCCTTTTTAACATTTAAGTTACTCTTTGCAGAGGCTTCCACAAAACGGTATCCTAGAGTTCTAGCCAATACCTTGCCCTTTTTAGTGAAAACCTTGCGTTCCGCTGCCCTATCACTTTTATTACCCACTAGCATAACGGGTGCCCTTTTTAGGGCTATTTTATTATAAAACTTCTGTATCTACTTAAATAATAGCCGATTTAATATACTATAAACTAGAATAAATTCTTCGCTAGCTCCTATTCACTAATTCATCGACTTGGTATACGCCTTCTAGCTAGATATATTTAGAATTATTAATATAGAGAATTGCCCGTTAATCTGCACTCGCTTTTTATACAAGTCTTCTATTATAGAATTATATGTTTTAATAAAGCGTTGTAGATATAGCTAAATT
>KV745421.1:0-18278 GCA_001692735.1 Lepidopterella palustris CBS 459.81
TACTCTTTTTTTTTTTCTTTTTCTTTTTTTTTTTTTTTTTTTTTTTTTTTTTTTTTTTTTTGTGTGTGTGTGTGTTGCTCACTGCTCGGCGAGTGTGAGTCTTGTAATGATATGTACCAAAATACCCTGCAGGTAGTCAGGAAGTATATGGATATACAAAAGGAACAAGGGAAAAAAAAATGCCAGAGTTTTTATCCATCCCATCCCGCCTGGGCATGCCCCACGAGGGGGACGAGAGAAACACAGAAATATACAAATGCAAATTTCCCATCCCATGTTCATCCGGGGTATGCAGCCGATATCAAGCAGATATTAAAGAAACAACAGACCGCAAACAAGCGCAAATCTCAAAACCAAACCTAAAAAAAAGCCCCTCCCCGCCCACAGCCTTTTCCCTCCTTCCGCACACCGTCCTCACACAATCGCTGTCTGATTGTAATCCAAATCGCAGGCGTGCGGATGCTGTAGGCAATACTTTGGCATCAACGGCGCAGCCCCTACCCCCACCGCAACGAGATATTCCCTGAAATTCAGTATCCTCTGCGTCATCTCCGTCGTCCTCTTCCCCCCGCTCTTATCTTTATTCCCTGACCACGTCAACTCCGCCAGTGCCGCCGCGCGCGGCCACATCTTACTGCTAATAACTGTGTCGTCTACTTGCTCCGACCAGAGCGGAGCAGCGGCGCCGATGACGTGCTTCGCCTCCGCGGCGGTAAGGTTCTGCGTGAAATCGTAGTCGTAGATGCGCTGCCATGTTTTGTACGGCGCGCACCAGCTCCCCCCGCCGCCGCCGAAATTAAAATTCAACACGCTCGTATCATTCGCATTCGGATTAACCATGACGTCGTAACGCGGATCATTGCTGACCCAGCCGCCGAAGCCGCAGTCCAGGTACATGAAGTCTGAGCTGCTGACGATAACGTCGTAGCCGTCGCGGGTGAGGTTTTTGATGTTGTCGAGGCCGTTGTTCCAGGATTGGAGGATTATGTTCTTGGGGACGGAGGGGGCGCCGAGGGTGGAAATGTACACGTCTTCCCACATGACGAGGGTGCGGTTTGCGGTTTTTGTGAAGGTGGGGATGGCGTGGTCGACCCAGTACTGGGTTAGGTCATTGTAGGTTCGCGAACTGTTCGCGGCAAACCAGGCGGTGGTTAGGGTGCTGAAGTTGTAGCAGCCGGGTTGGATCTCGTCGGCGCCGACGTGGAAGAAGTTGTCGGTGAAGAGGCCGGTCAGCTCCTTGTAAACTTTCCCGACGACGTCATAGGTCTTGTTGTTTAGGATGTCGAGCTGGCCTGGATTCGGTTCTACGGCTGTGTGCAAAGGCCAGACATCGTTGCTCCACCAGGAGTCGGTGCAGGCGAGGATGGTGGGGTCGACGCGCTTCCAGCCTGAGCTGGCGTGACCGGGCATGTCAACTTCGGGGATCACGCGCACGCCGCGGGCGCGGGCGTAGGCGATGATGGCGCGGATATCATCTTGGCTGTAGATTTCGCGGGCGGAGTAGGCGTCCTTGGTCATGTCTGGGTAGGTGTTCAGTTGGATGGGCCAGGACTGCGCGTCTTCGAGGTGCCAGTGGAGGACATTCATTTTGGAGAGGGCAAGGCCATCGATTTGCTCGAAGATTTTTCTGGGGCTGATAAAGTTGCGGCCCGTGTCGATCATGATGCCGCGGTAGGGGTAGAGGGGGGAGTCGGTGATGGAGACGGGTTGCTCGACTTGGAGGCCGCCTTTGCCGTCGCCGATGACGATTTGTTGGAGAGTGGTGAAAGCGTGGAGAGCGCCCCATATGGTCTTGGCTGTGATTTCGATGGTTTGGGAAGAATCGGTGATGTCGAGAGTGTAGGACTCGTCGACGCCATGCTGCAAGTCAGCGGTGAGGTCAGCGACCTTGACATTTACACCAATGAGCAGGGATGAGTAGCCACGCTTTGCTTTGGCCGTGGCGGTAGGGAATGGGGCAAAGGTCGCGATGGGAGCTTCTGTTGCGGCGGGAATCCATTTGAGAGTGTAGATGGCATCGGATGCGCGTTTCCACGCGTCGGACAAGACTTGGTTTGAGGGAGCGTTGATGGTGAGGTATCCTGCGACTTGCTTGGGGCCGGATGTACCCCAGGCGATCGACTGTGGCTTCGGCAAGGGGTTAGCACCAACCGCTTCCGCTCCAGATGCGAATATGGTAGCGACCGTGACCCCGATAGAGCAGAGAGTGTTGATACGCATGGCTAGGGGGTTAGAGCGAGGGAATACGTTCGAACCTGTGGTGCTTTCGGAGTCGGGGATACCAGCCAGTAATTATAATAGCTGGTGTTTACCGTGGATCCAACCGTGAAGGGCGGGGGTGCTGACAGTGAGCCGCCTGCATCGGGCACGTTCATTTCGCTAATAGGACTGGGTGATGCTCATATCCTGACATTCTACTCAGCCTTGCTCTGCTGCAACCCAAAGACACGCCAAGCTCTGCCCATCTCTGCCCATCTCTGCCCATAGGAAGTTGAGTCTTATACCTTAGGCCGTCGGCGATGATGGTGGCTGTCCAGATGCGACAGCACAGTGGTATTCATGGTCCGCCTTGAATCAGCCAGGCCGTCCCAAATGGTGACACGCTGCGCTGCACCCGCGTTATCTCGCCCAGCGTCCCATCAGCCTTTGTGTTTTCTTCCGCTCCGATCCACCAACCACCAGCGTGCAGTTGAAACGCCACCAGAGAAACGCCAACGGTAGCGGCGTTGCCATCAATCTCAGCCTCATCTATTAATACTCAAGCCACAACCGCACCCGTGACTCGAGTCACACTGTCTCTTTCTCATGCAGTTGGCTCCAAACAAACCACCGCTCGTATCGTGTTTTACTCTTCGTCTTGTTGTTGTGCTTTTCAGCCATGATTGGTGTTCAACTGCGTCCCTGTTGAAAAGCTCGATCCTAAGCTCGACATCTCCACTGGCTGGATGTGCCCCTTTTCGCCATTTCAAGGATCCCTCGCTGGCCTCGCCTGTGCGTTTGCTTGCTTGTCCAGTGCATGGACGTCTCATGTTAAAAGGCCTCGCCCTCTGCTCCAAAGGAATGCAATTTTTCACAACTGAACACGAACACAATGTTCTCGCCGCGATCAGGGATCGCTGGGCACTAGGGTCCACTCTCATTTGCTTCCAGCTGACGGCCGTTCGTACCTAATAACAGCCTAGCGTAATCCCTCCCGCTCCTGATAGAGGCACAGTAATGCTGCTCCCAACTTTAAATATTCATTCCCGACTCCCCGACTCTCCTTGACTTATCCAATCTAGACGCTATGTTTCCATCTCATGGAATCAATCTTGGTACCTAACAGTGGCTTATGTCCGCCAGCGTTAGCTCATTATATAAAGAGTATAAGATTATTGTCGCATCCGGAGTTCCTCCTGCGCCGCCTACTGGAACTCTCTGGGCGACTGGTTTGGCAGAAGAGGCTCTAGCGCTGACGGTCGCCTTAAATGCAGACTCCTTCGAGCACCAGCACCGTCAGTTCGATTTAATAAGGATGCTTCGGCGGCTGGAAACTCTAGTAATTTTTGTGGCTTCTGCCCTTTCGCTGACGGGACCGTTCATGAAGCTCGCACTTTTGTCGGACGGCCCAGAGACTTTTGTGAGGCTCAGCTGATTATTAATACCGCAGCCAGCCAGCCGAGAATCTATTTTAATGTTTCCTTCTCTAACGTTTCCTTTCCTCCTGATCACGCGACAAGAGGAATCGGAAACCAATGCGAGAAGGATCGTAGGATTTCGAGACGAGAAACTTGAGCTGCTCCAGGATCAGAGGATCTTGAGAGTTCTACCTCGAACGGAAGCAGAAATGAGCCAAGATCGCCATCTCGAACTCCTTACACTGTAACTGAAACTGTAACTGTAATTCGAACCTACCTCACAATCTCCACCAGACCGGCGAAAAAGGTTTTAAGAAAAAAATAATCTTAATGTCTGCGATCATTCACCTTTTACTCATGGCATACCTTTCCTCTCTAATCTTCGCCACACTTGCAGTCAATGCAATTTCCTTAACAATATCCTGCCTATCGCTGCATCTGCGTCCTTTAACGAAAATTCTCAGGGCTCAAACTTACGACTTCTTTTGAACTGAAAAGACCGGCCTTATTAGCCACAGCTGAATAAGACCCTTAATAAGTTCAACAGCTTCTTTTTGTTTCATTTAACGCGAAATCTACATCCTCTAAACCCAACCTCAAAAGTACAAATTCTCCAACATTGCATCCTGTCTTTCCCACCCGTTCTCTCACAAATAACACAATCACCGCACAGTTCTATCCCTCATTTCGTTTCCACTCCTTCCATACCATTCATACCCCTCTCCTCCCCCCTCCCCATCTTCTCCACCCCTCCGCACTGAAACCTCCTTCCCGTCCTGCACAAGCGCTCAGTAAGGACAAAACGCTGCTCTAAAACAATCTCTTTGATTGGAGCCACGGATGCCGTGCGGTAGCGGATCTCGCGGTGGGTGGAGGCTGTTAAGATCCAGTAGAAGAGGATGTGGGGGGTATGGTGAAGATAAAGCAGCTGGCGCACTAGGGACTGAGGGGAGTCAGTATCGGTGGTTGGAGGAGAATGGGTTGCAAAGGGGAGGGATGGGGGAGAGAGGAGGGATAGACGGGAGAAGAAACATACAAAAGCATTCGTATTAGTCAACAAAGTCTCAGGCGTGTTTTTGATCCGGAGTTGGGTGCGGCCGGCGAGGATGCAAGGGTAGGAGGGGGCTTCACCGCCTTTTGCTGGGGAAGAATGGAGTTAGCATCATCGCATAATATTTAGAAAGCTTGGAACGTAAAAAGCATGCAAATGTGTAGGTGGGTAGGAAGCAAATGCAAAGCTCACACAAACTTCCAGAGCCGGCACTACGACATTCCCAGAACCCGATACTCCACTCGTTGTCCCCGTCTGCATACCGTTGCTACGCATTGCTGTTTAATGTCCTGGTATTTTGGATGTAGGCCTCTTCGGGCTCAGTGGTTCTGCATTCGGCGTAGTCTGACGTGAGAGTGGTGCTGGTGTCGAAACCCGGTTGTCCATCCTGCTCCCTGCTCTCTCCTTGTATCCTTCGGCGGCGAGTGTATATTTAGGCGCAATGCGATTCTGTTCTTCGACCAGGTATTTTGTCGTTGTACGATCGGGTTGTGGTGGCGTTGCTGCAGATTTTTTGGACCTGATTGTGGAGGCGTAGGGAAGGGTGTTGGTATATCGGGGACGGGGATTGTTTCGTTTGGTAGGAGGGAGGGAGGCGGGATGGCACTGGATATGGGGGTTGGTATGATCTCTGGCGCGTTTGGGTTTTTGGGGGCGTGGATGGGAATTAGATTAAGTTGTGAAGGGGGAATGGGGGTGTGGAAGGAGTGGGGACAACTTCTGGTGCATCTGATATGGCGTGGGTTTGGGAGTGGCATTGGGAGGGTTGAAATTGGTTGATGCTGTTGATTAGGCTCTTGTAGAGTGATGAGTGATGGACAGCACGTCGAAAGACGTATTTACACACAACAAGGAGGTTTAGAAGGTTTTTTTTTAGTGGAAGAAGTGGAAATAGAATTCAAGAGAAAAGAACTGAACTACATATTCACCTACATGCTCTACTTCTACCCGGCCACCAGCCGATCTCCTTGCACAGCTAGGCTGTCATCGGAAATGATTACATCTTCAGCTCGCCTACGTCCCTATCACCGTAAGTGGACTTGACTATCTGAGAAAGCGCCAGGTCCGGAATGCGGTGCTAGACGCAAGATCTGCGCTCGGTTGATTTCTGGATTGGGTGTGCGCTGAAGCGACTCTCAGGGGGTGACAGGCCAGCTGGCTCGCTTCAGAGGGGATTGGGTCCGGTGAGTTAGGGATGATGGGGATGGGAATCTTGGAAATATGGTATTGGAGTGGACGTGGAGATTAAGGCGGCCTAGATAAATATGGGTTTAAGCTACGGCTCTGAGAGCGAGTCTTCGTATTGCCTTCCGTACTGTGTTCGGGTCATAGCCCACATCAAGCTTCGGAGAAATAATAAGCGGGGTTTGTGATTGTTCTTTGATGGATGCGTGGACGGGAAAAGTTGCAAACACAGTATACACACGTGACTTCCTTACACCGTATTTCACAGTTTCTCCAAAATGAAAGGAATTTATTCGCGTCAGGCGAAATTATTGCTGATATGTGTGTTCCGTGAGCGGATCTTGTTTGATTTTAGGACTTGTTTATTTTTCCCGGCTTGAAGAAATGCTGGCAAACGTTGCCATCACATGATTGTCCACTAAATTCCATCCCCAGACTTTAGCCTTCCAAGGTTGTCTTTTATCGAACACATCTCAACCTACATCAAACTCTACATTGCACCATCTCCAAGCCACCCTCTGTATCTGAGACTGGAAATACAGATTCCATCGACATGGCCTTGCTCCTTCCACGCCGTTCTGTCCGTTGAGGGGGTATGGTCAGCCGGGAATGAGGGATCTCGCCATGAGTAGAAGAGGGGGACCGGGAGGCCTTCTGGTGGTACTATAGACATTCTGACTGATGCAAGTTACGAAAGGCCTCTCGGCATACTGGAGGGTTATTACTGGTGTTCCTGGAGCCCTGCGTACCGCGTGGGAAGCGCCGTGGAATTTAGTCGCAATGCCGGTGTTCCTCGCAATCTTGAGCACTCCTGAATTTCGATGAAGACACCCCCAACACGCGCTCTATGGATGGCCACTTATCTCACCCAACAAAATGCACATTGATCTTCTGGACGGAGCAACTCTGCTGGACTGCACACTTTGCCCAGACACAACTCGAGCTCGGCGCATCCATCTACGGTGTAGTGAGAGGGCAACTGGCGCTTTGCTTAGTTCACAGGGTGTCTTATAACCCGCCACTCGGCTAGACTGCAGTGGTCATTCTTTCGTCGGAACAACGGCATATATATATACATGGACCCGGGGCCTCCCTAACCTTGAAAGAAGGCTCCACTGAACAGTCATGCCCTGAGGGGAACGACATTCGGACCGCTATCGTTAAGCGCTCGGCCCAGGCAGGATAGATCGACTGCAATCCGTCTGCATCTCCTAGCAAGATATGTATTCCGCATATCTTGTGGTCTTGTAGATATGAATTCTGGATTCTGGAAGCCGGGAATACTGATTTCCTTAGATGACAGAGACCGATCCTAGATTAGCAGCAGTGTTGGCTTGCTGCTGTCCAAATTGTCTGTGGCTGGTAATGTAGACCAGCCCAAGAGTATACAATTGCAAAATGCCGAAGAATAGTCTTTGAGCGGTCCTTTGCTTGTTGGATGAGAGTATATTGCCAAAGTTCTCGGTAATGTTGTATCTTTCGTTCATGGATCCAACGGACTCGAGTTGAAGAGATGGGCTATTGTGCTCATTTTCTTTCACGTCTCAAACTCCGTTTCGTTGAGAGGCCGATTTATTCTAGTCCCACGAAGAATGGCAGAGGGCCCTGGAGACAGTATTCGTCCAGCCACCCTTATATTTGCATCAATCGGAGCCACTGGAGCCATTACGCATGATGACCCTGATCTAATTCCTTTTTATTTTTCATTTCTCTTCGTTCCTCTCCTTTCCTATCTCTCTGTTCATATGCTGCTTCTAATTCTTTTCTCCCATTTTGACTTCGTTAGTTTATGTCACATACCTTCGACTTGTATCGAAGGTCGGACTTTCCTGAGTGCCACATCATCTCTTTTGAGCTTTAATTGAAGTTGTAGATTTCGAGCCTTGTAGTTTACCGTGTGATTGCCGGAATTCGATGGTTCGACTTCGTGTGGGACTCGGACCTTTTTTTGTCAACAGAAAACACTTCTAGACGCTGGTTCTCGCCTTCGCCCACCTCCATCGGTAGTTTTCGCTCTTCAGGTTGCTTCTGATACGGCAATCCAAGCTCCCATCCTACAGGGTATACAATCACTGAAAGACTGTGTTGTCTAAGAGACTGTTAGTATTGCTGCCGCAGAATCAACAATTTTGCCGGATAATACTCCCAAGGGATTAAAAGTTGACCGCCACAGGAATGGATTGCAATTCCATTTCGTCCCGCGAAGACTATTCATAGCTCTCTGTGGCGATATATTATCCACGCCAGAGAGGTTGGAGAGCAATCTCTAGCTGAATCCGAATAAATCCTTGGTTTTATTCAAGCCCTCTCCTCTTCTGCAACGACTTTATTGTGGCAGAGATTTTACCCCGCTTCCCTTGTGTATGAAGTTTCCAGTGTTGTTCGTGTTAGGTATTGCGATGGGGATGGCCCTGTTCTTCAGGTCTTTTGTCTCGCGTTCCAATGTTCAGGTTTGTTATCTGTACGATCGAGTTCAAAGGGACTAGAGCGCTTTAAAGGTATATCTTGAGGCTTTGGGGATGCTAGTAGGAGGTAAAGGGCCGGAAAAGGGTGGATATAAGTGGATGCTGTTTTGAGTGTCCTGGTTACCCAAAAGCTTTTCGGTGCGGCTGTCCGTGCTACCTGTACTAGGGAAAATTAGCAAAGCAGCAAAAGCTTTCTAGGGGTTCCAGAAAGGAGGGTAAGTTAACTGGGCGCCTCCGTGTTCACGCATAACTCGAAGAATTATTGCTAATTGGACTCCATGCTCCAGGCCTCCGACAACAGTATTCCATCTCGGTTTCCGCTGCAAATATATCCCCATTCATCCAGTGCTTGTATCTTCTGGCTTTTTTGGTACGTTAAGTATCTCCTGAGGCATTTCATCAACATAAAGCCCTGCTATCCTGTCTGTGCTTCTGTATAAGTTAGGATGTCGCGGTAGAACCCTCATCGGAGGATTCCGATCTAAGATCGTGTGAAGATGTTCGTCAGGAAACGGAATCTATGGTGAAGACGGTTTATATCTTATTGGTTCGAAGAAAGACTGTGAGGCTGGAAAGCAATTGGGCAGGGAATGAATGCCAAATATTCCCGCAAGCCCATAAATGGTGCGCGTGTGAATTTCACTGCAAAACCTGCTACTTCTAGTCAACAACACCGCCCTGACCCTCCGACAACTAACCCCCACCATACGGTCTAGAACAAAACGATAGTTCTCCGTCCTCTAGCTCCCATCGTATCTGTCCTAGATCTCATTTCATCCGATATCACGTCTCTCCTGCCGCGTCTAGCATCTCTTCTACCGTGCAGCACCACATTTCCGGTACGACAGCCCCAAACTACTGTCCCACAGATCCTCTACACCAAAGCGGAAACGCCTTTAAGGATCTCGTCACATTAGCTCTAATTTCGTGGATCTTCAAGCTCCTCCCACCACATAGAATCATCAACACCATCCACTTCCTCCCAAGATGCTCTACATTCCATCAATTCACCACCCCGAGCATCGCAACGACTCCGAACCCCTGGCGAGCAAAATCATTGGGGAGAACATTGATCAATACCTTGTTGAATGGGAGGCCGACGAAGAAACGGGCGAGAAAGTACAACCACGATGGGTACCTAAGCTCAATGTAGATTCAGAGATGGTTGAAGTATGGGAAAGCGAGAAGACGGACGACCACCGGGCCGCAATAGCCCACTCTTATCCAAAATTCCAAGGTAAGCTAGTCACTGTGAGGCTTATTGCGAGCCTATTCTTATGCCATGTATTGTAATAGCTAATTCGGCAGGAGGTTCATCTCATGCGTCGTCGTCGTCGTCCTCCACTCTCGTACCTCCGCAGGCCGGTTCCGCCTCATCCTCCACGCAGTCCGCTCAACGGCTCCAACTGGCACCTCAAAAGCTTCGAGACCTAATATCGCACATGAAAATAGCTCCATTAAGTCGCCTGAACGCGAACGGGTTCCCCACCCGCGCGTGGCTCCTCGAGACATTCCCGAGCCATTTTCAGAAGAGGACTAGATTCCTCAAACTAGATAGCGTCCTGCGCCAGTACTCGCCAGCACAGCTGGAGGTATCAGCCGATTTTTGGAATTGGATTACCGGGGCTACACCAGGTACCCCCCTGAGGTTCCGCATTTCTTCCAAGGCTGCGCCCACCTCTGCTTTGACCTTCGGTTCTGGTTCTGGTTCTGGCGCTGGTTCTGGAACTGCTCCAGCATCAACTCCAGCGCCTGACCCTGCTTTCACTGCGCGTACTTCTGCGTCTGCTTCCGCGCGTTCTTCCGCGCCTGTTTCCGCACGTGTAGCCTCCGCTGCTTCCGCGCGTGCTCCTTCTGCTGCTGCCCCTGCTCCTGCGGCTGCCTCCGAGCCTAACTCTGAGACTGAATGCGAGCCTGATCATGCTACTGCGGCTGTCGAGACGCTTGTCGTCGCCCTCGCTAATGCTTCTGCTCGTGGCCGCCCGCGGGCTTCCGCGCGTGTTCGTGCTCCTTCCGCTCCTGCTCCTGCACCCGTCCCACAAGTGCAAGCCGCGGAGGAGGGGGGCGACGACGAAGAAGCAGAGGGCGGAGATGACGAGGACCTAGGAGGCGGCAGGAGCGACGTAGTGCAAGCAGAACAACATTGGGACCTAATGCGAGATGAGCAACAACGCCAACAGCAGCAGCAAAGCCCTCCACAACGCCACTGCAACGAGCAACTCCACCCCACAACGTCAACCCACACCGGTCCCATCTACCCCTGCGCGCACCACGCCTATCACCACGGGTATAACTTCAACGTCTGCACCGGCTGCCGCGAAGCGTATTTCTGGCAAGGCCGCTTCAGCCCCGCCGCAACCGCCATTGTGCGCAACGGCGCCCGTGTCCCCGTCTGCACGCCGTGTGCGTATGCGTACGAAGAGATGTTTCCACCCGGCTATAATGGGTGTCGGTGTGATATGGCGTGGTTGTGTTTTCGGTGCCGGGTTGTAGAGTTGGAAGGACTTGTGAAGGCTAAGAGGGGGTACAACAAGGGTGAAGTAGATGAAGGGATGTGTCCGTGTGCGGAAGGAAGGTTTGCAGATCAGTTTTGTGGGGTGGAGTTTTGTTTAAGATGTGAGCGGCCGGCGTTAAAGGAGAGAGTGTTTGTTGGGGGGCATACGTAGGGAGTTGGAGTGCGTAGGATTGTGAAGATGCGAATCTGGCGTGGATTGGGTTAGTGTGTGAGGGTGTTTTGGAGTGGCGATTGAGTGCTTTTGGTGGTAGGGTTGGTTTTGAAATCAGTTTTAATTGGAAAGATTTGCCTTGCATAATACATGAGTGAATAGCGGGCCTCCGTTTGACGTTCTATTCTGGCATGCACGAAACCCTTTGAAGACTTCTCAAAGCGTTGAACAGTAAGTGTGCTTTTTGTAAGTATTCTAATTTAGTTCTAGTCTACGCAGAGAGAAGTAAAATTTCCAGAATAGAATTTAGCAGCAAGAAGATTAAACGCACAAAAAGGGTATAGAAAATACAAGACCCTACGCCCAGTACGTTTTGAGATTGACTCCACGAGCTAAAGGCATCTGGGACGATATTTAACCATGCTAGATTACATGTGCTAGATCTGCCCTGAAGGCCTTCGAGGTGCTGCCTCTTATACTAAATATACCATTAATTTCTTTCTCTCTTTTTTACTCACCTCTTTTTACAGTTCATAGCCTCTTACTTGTGTAGAGCTAGGATTTTGATTATAGGAAAAGTAAGACCTTGCGTTTAATACTTTTTAAAACCGGTTAAATTAGCGGAAGGCCTCCAGAGCTAACCTGGCACATGTAATTTGGCATGGCTCAAGTTCGCCCTGGAAGCCCTCGCCGTACTACCTCTATCCCAAATTTGTCTTCAGACCTCTACTTCCTCGCTTAACCTTACGGTGTACTATAGCCGTCAATATATTCAACGCGTCCCCCTCCATGCCCCAGTCTCCTCTAGAGCTATTTCAGCGCATCCCATTCGCCACTGCCCAAAACAGTCCCGAAAGCCCTCACACCCGCACCCTTATCCCAAACTCCCCCCTTCAAACCTCCGCCTCGCTCGCCCTTCCAGGCCCACCCGTCAGCCCATTCAACGCATCCTCCTCCCCATCCAGCCCCCTAAACACCCACCAAAAACCCACCCCGCCACCGAACGCCAGCACAGCCACAACCCCATAATTCCACACCAGCAACGGATCCTCGCTCAGCGGCACGAAGGCCTGCGCAACCGCGCTACTCACCGCGCTCATGAACAGAAACACCGCCATCACCAGCGACCGCATGTTCTCCGGCGCCTTCGTATACGCGTACTCCAGCCCCGTGACGCTCGCAAAGATCTCGCTGATGCCGATGAGGACGTAGGCGGGGGTCTGCCACCACACGGAGAGCGGGGAGGGGCGGTGGGCGTCGACGCAGGCGTTGGCGTGGGCGCCGCAGGGGGAGGTGGTGTAGATGTAGTGTTGGAGGGTTGCGGCGACGGTCATGGCGCAGGAGGCGAGGAAGAAGCCGGCGGCTATGCGTTTGATGGGGGTGAAGCGGATGTTGTAACGGCGGAGGGAGGGGTAGATGAGTTGGTCGATTAGGGGGATGAAGAGGATTAGGGAGAGCGGGTTTAGGTTGTTTAGGATGTCGTTGGGAACGCCGTGGAGGGAGAGCGTGGCGGCTTGGGAGGTGAGGTTGTTCATCATTTGGCGGTGGGAGAGCCCTGGGGGGTGTCAGTGGAGGATCTGACAAGGAAAGAGTCTCTATATGGCGAGGGGTTATAGGGATAGGGACGTACAGTATAAAGGATACCATAAAAATACGGTGCATGCTTTCAATCCTCGGCGTACTTGATCGACCCAGGTGTCGTCAAACGTCATCCAGGCTGGTGGTTGGGCAATTTTGCTTGGTTTGACGTTCTCCCACATATTCGGATCGCGCGTGTTTTTGACACTTTTGGAACTTAGTATACAATTTGCATCGAATACGGAGGCAGGTATCACTTACATTCTGGCTGGGTTCCAGCTCCATCGCCCTTTCATCGCCAGTTTCCACAGCTTTAGTGATTTCGCCAGTACGGATCCAGTAGGGGGACTCATTTCGTACTTCTTCCGACATGCGTATAAAACCAGCGGGCACAGACAGAACATGATTGTGGGAAGCAAATATGATAACCAAAAACCGACGTACTTTTCGGCATAAACCATGCCAATTTGGCCTATCAAAGAGCCAACGTTAACTATCATGTAAAAATATAGGAAAATCCGCGAGATAGTCACCACTGGATCTACAATAACTCGCTCTTCGTGCTTGTCTATGACAACTTTCATCTGCGTTTCGCGGTACTGTTCGGCAATCAGCGGGGAGATGTTAGATCTATTTGAAATCAGCGGAGGACCTCAATCGCACGGTATGAAGTCTCACTTGAAGCCTCCAACGCCGATGCCCATTAGCACGACTCCAAAAGAAAATGCTATCATGGCACCTTGCGGATGGATGATTACGGATGGAATGGCGGAGATGATGAGAATAATATAGCCAACAAGGGCAACTGCGTTGGCGCTTTGAATGGTCTTGAAACGTCCCAAATACTGATCGGCAACATAGGCTCCTAGTAGTGGCGTTATATTAGTCCAGAACGAACTAACTAAATCCCAGTCAGCTAACGTAATGAATGCTTTCGGTTATAGTTACATGTTGTCAAAGCGGTTGATGCGCGTTGACCCATATTGAGCGCTCCTGATTGCCCAGCGAACCCAGCACCAGTGTTTGATCCAGGCGGTAGTGGCCGTTGGATGAAGTTGACGACTGAATACTTAGTACCAAACGCTTTGATGGCATGGTATGAGTTGCACTTACACACGATGGTGGTGCCATTGAAGGAAAAGCGCTCGCACATCTCCACAAATGCGATCGTATAGGCTGTCCATGGAATCTGACCAGATACACGACGCAGGCTTCGACGTTCTTGCTCCGTAGGTTCCACATCCGTTAGGAAAATGGATTCACTCAACGCCTCGGCCTTACTCTGCGTTTCCTGTGGAAAATTCTCCTCTTGTAGGCCACTAACCACCACGGTCTGGCACTGCAATTGCTCCGGCAGGGTCTCAACTTCTAGCCTTGGCGGCCTCCTGAGGTCAGGTTCTTCAGCCATGGTCTATTTTCGGGGGCTGTAGTCTGATTGAGTTCTTAGTCGCTGTATCTGTATAGAATGTGCTGGGTGATTGCGGCAAACGGGAATGAGCGATATCTGACCTCCTCACTCACAGTTTGAGGTGCTTTGCAGGTGTACTGGCGTGCTGAAGTCTAACCTATCACTGCTGGTCGATAAGTTCAAGTTGAAAAGTATCCTTTGCGGGGAAATGATCGTTTTTTGATTTTGGTACGGGTTCTGTATGGTTGTGCCAGTCTATAATCCTATGCATGTGAGTCTTGTAGAAGAAGGTGGCTCGAGATGAGCATGTAGTGACACTTGCGCCTTAGACATGACGCGAATAGTATCTACTTGCGTTCAAACGCAATTCTGCAACATGTGTCAACCACTGAACGTGATAATATGGATCTAGCTTTCTCTTCGTACACAGTTAAGCTTCAACAAATCTATGAAAATTGGAATAAGATAAAAAGAAATGCCTACATTAAGGCGGCATTGTGGTAGGAGTGTTGAAGCTCGGTTTCTCCACCATTGAAAATGACCTGTGCAAAAAAAAAGCCATAATGTTTTAACGACACGTTTCTCACACTCTCTACTAGATACCAGCAAAACTATCTGTACCTCAGCATCTCCTCTTCGACGATGAAATGTGCAAGTCGCACTGTTAATAGTTTCTATATGTCAGATGGCCAGACATCGTCGTGATGATCGATGGGAACGTAGGAGGGAATGTCCCTTCTCGGCACGTAGGTCGTCCATGTCATTTGAGAAGATAGCAACATTTGTGATGATGCCTGGGGAAAATGTTCTATGGGAGGCTGGAGGACCGGGGACGCACGGCGCGTCCTCGAGGCGTCAGGAGAGTCCACAGTCCCAAAAGTCAGCCAAAAGTATCGGGAGGGGGTTAGTCATGCTGTTGTTACTTCCAAGGTTCAAGGCTCCACCAGTCCTATTTTTTTTTAAACATAACAGCATCTACCTTCGAGCAGCTGCCCGTTCTGATTTCAAGTCCTGACCTAACGTGAAAACCAACGAATCCGACCTAGCCTAGCGCTGATTGGTTCGATAGACTCGGTGAGTATAGACCTGACAAAAGATATGGATCTCGTTTTGTTCGAATGCGGATTTCGGAGAGGTTCGATTTTACATCTCCATTGCATTTATGTATCATCCAAAATTATTTACCACGCTCATGCGCCGACATCTCATGAACGACTTCTACTGTTCCAATTTCAACTGGCACCTCGCGATGAGGCGTTGGCGCATCGTAATACCCTGTTCCTTGGTCCTTGTACCCATAGATGGATCCTCCCCCGTAGGGCTGAGGATATAACCCATTCGCCTCCCTGCCTGCCTTATGTTTATTTTTCGCTCTCCGCCAAATGAAGAATGCCACTACAAGAATTACAGCCAATCCTGCGACAGCTGCAATGGTCACACCAGCTATTGCTCCCCCCGACAATGGCCTGGAGCCTGAAGTAGACGATTGAGTAGCAATCGCCGAAGTACTGACGGAATTGGGTGTGGTGGTCGTGGACACAGACGCCGGTGTCGAGGTAGTAATCACAAGGGTAGTAGTCGCAAGATTGGCAGTCGCAAGGGCCGATATTCGAGATGCAATTGCTGCCGAGGAGATGGCGGCTAAGGAAGACGCCGCTATAGAAGATGCTGCAGCTGGCGGAACTCCTGCATTTGGGTTTACTACACCCTTTGCCCAGCAAATGTTTATCTGACCGGATGTTTCTGTACAATTCTCCGCTACCAGATCGCAACACCAAGATGTGGGAGATCCAACAGGACAGCCTAACTGGTTCGAGGCAGGCGTCGTGCTATTTCCACCGGTGCAGGATTCCGCCATTCCCCAGCACATTCTGTGAAACCATGGTCAGTCCTCGTCCAAACTGCTCATGCATATGGAAGTTTTCACTTACGAATCTGGGGCCGGGCAGGCCCATATCTTCTTCGAAACGGAATCGTACGCGCACAAGGAACCATGGGCCGTATTCTCTGGAGCGCTCAGGCTCACTCCATCCATGCTGCACTCATCCTGTATTTGACTAAGGAAGAAAGTAACATTGCCCGCTGCTGCCAATGTGCTGGCCAACAGCAAAAACACGCAAAAACGGAAGAACATATTGGCCAGCTCCAGCGAAAATGAAGATTCTTGACAAGAGAAAAGAGAGGGGGGGTCAAGAGAACTGCATCATGAACAGCGGGACCCGCCATATTTACTGCTCGACTACGCCGCAACCATCCAGCCAGCACCGACTAATTTTATCTACCCGCCCGCATGCACTTGCACCCAAAGACCCTTGTGAACTATTCTCAAACAGTTGAAACGACAAGGCTGTGCGAGTTGGCGCTTGTTGACCAGTGGATATTGGGTCGAGCGCTTTTGCGGCGTAGTTGACCTGAAACAGCCCCTGCACTGGGAGAAGATCGCAACCCAACGCGAGGCTGGTGTTTGGAGATGTCCCAGAACGTTCCGTTGTCATTTACGGGAGGGAAAAGAGCTTGTTCGGCCCTATTCCTTTCATTACCTTATAGCAGCTTCGTTGTCCCCAGTGTTTTGTGCTTCGTCCACGCGCTTTTGTTTGTTATAGTTAATTAATTAATACGTCTTTTCCGGAGACGAGGCTGCTGGGAAATCTGCATCGCTTCATGCTTCATAACAGGGCTGTGAGCTTGGCACCCTGGTCTTTAACCCCCGAGATTTTTGGCCACTCGCCCTGAATGTGACTCCATTCTTTCAACGCCTAGGAATTGATCGGTTGAAAACGAAGTCTTTCGAATATGGAGCTGCACCGTGCTTCTATTGGCGCCGAATAGTTTGATACCTAGTGGCGCCTAATTAGAGCGCGCGCGTCGGCCAGTGTAACTGAAAAGCTCGGCCCGGCTTGGCTAGAAGTCAGTGCCACAGCCCAACCCGACCGAAATTCGCATGTTCAAAGCTATCAAAACTATCAAAAATCGCTGCTACACCATACCATGGACTCTATAGAGGCCGCACTTGCTAATCCAATTCTTCAAGATAAGCCGATCATTTTTGCATCCGAAGATAATCACAAAGTCGAACAGTCCACGCTCTCTAGGCGCTGGAATAAGGTCACCGCTCCAGGGAAGATGGCTACAGTTCAATGACGTTTCTCGACACTATACAATTAAAAGCGCTTATTAAATATTAATGATCTCACCGAACATAGAATTTTCCCTCTAGTCTAAATAGTTCGAAATCTCGCAACTGGAATTACAGGGAGGCAGCTAAAAAGCTACAAGACGGCTTACTAGCTAATAACCTGCAAAAACAAACTTGAATTAAAATATCTTTCTCTAATTAATATTCCACCAAAGAAGCTTAATTTAGCGCTGTATTATCGCTTATATTTTAAGCTTCTTAGTAGAAAGATTACTATAATTTTTTTTTATAGAATTTTAGTAACCATATATTTACCTTATTTTATATACTAACTAACGTACTCCATGGGCGAGTCGGCCACACGGGCGAGTCGGCCACTTTTGCCAAGACCCTACCAAAATGCAGCATATTATAGTGTTTCACGGTATAATCTAGAATAATACAGTATAATACAGTAGATTACTTTATTCTACTATAGAATCTACTTTCTTTTTATATATACGGGCGTTATACCCTATTTTACTATAGTATTTATAGCGCCTTTAAGGCTAGTTACCTTCTTTAATGCGCGCCTTCTTCTTACCCTTTTTTCTATTACCCTAAGCACTAAACTTCTATAAAGCTATTAAGCCTACACCTTTCTTAATTATTAAGGTCCCTTTTTTCTATAGGCGCTTTTTTTTACGCAATTTATATTACGTGGCTACCTTATTTACTACTTAAAGCTTAGTAACTTAAAAGTATAAAAAAAATAGCTAAATATATTATTATTTTAGCGTCTTTAGTAAGCTAATTAAGTAAATTAATTATAGAAGTAGGTAAGCTATTAAGGTGCCTTTAAATTCTTAATTAAACTAACGCTAATTAAAACTATAATTTAAAAGGGTTACTTAGTATTTTTAACTTCTATAGAGTATTTTATATATTAGGGGGTGTTAGCATATATAGTTAAACTTTAAGCTTTAATAATACTACTTCTAGATTAAATAGAATAAGGCTAGCGCCTTAGAAGTTTTCTAAAATATTACTTTTAGTAATTAATATATTAAAGGCTACTTTAAAGTATAATAGAAACTTAATTTTTATAATATAGTTAATATAGCTATATATTAAATTTTAAACTTAGTACCTATACGCCTTTTTTAAAAAAGAGAAATAATCTATATTTAGCG
>KV745422.1:0-18303 GCA_001692735.1 Lepidopterella palustris CBS 459.81
GGGGAGGGTTTCTGAAAAGTGTTCTGTGCGGAATGGATGATGGGATGGATGAGAGATGGGAAGGATAATGGGACAGTAGTGCATCCTTTACATGCGAGAAAGATGGTGATTCATGTTTTGCTGTGGATGACACAAGTTAGTTTAGGTGAGTCATGTAAGTGCTCTGACATCTAGCTCCTGCAGTGACTCTATCGATACGGGAGGCCGTCCACATAAAGGGCCTTCCAGACCTAGGCTGATCTCCTGGCGTGTGCCTGCATGCGAGAGGTGGTTAGGGGACTGACCTCGGGAGGTGAATGGGGATTATGGGCTAGTCCCCGATTGTGTGTCTTGGCACATTAATTAAATCGCCGCCTACCTGGATAACCCTAAACGTTTATATCAGAGAACCTTTCAAACTACTTCTTGAAGTGTGCGCCAGCATTGACGGCAAATTCTGCAACTCGCACAAAGAAATGGGGTTTAACGTAATACGTGAGTATTATGACTTTCAAGTCTATATACTCAAATGTCTCCCAACGCCGAGTACCAGGACCATCGAAGACCGATGCTAATTTTACAGTGCGCCATGAGGAATACATGCTGATTTAGTGAGGTGTTAGCCTCCGTCGCAGCCCAAGCTCTTCGTCAAGAGTTCCAAATACCTCACAGATGACAGCGAAACTATCCCGTAGCAGGATTTGCATACCAAGAAGGAATCTGGCTGCTGAGCTACCACCAAAACATTTCATCACTTCAATCATTATTGTCCTTCTCTTTTTGTTGATTCTCTCACCAGAAAATCGTATCAAATCCCCATCTTCGCCAGCATCTCCCGCGACTCTTCTTCTGAAACGCCTTCGATCCGCCTTTCGTCAACCTGCACAAGATCCGGCTTGTCGAAAGATTTGTTCATTGCGCCTAGGAAAACTAATACGTTTCGTTCGAAACCGACAATGTCGTGGAGTGCGCTAGCTGCCTCCATTGATTCAACGAAAGAAGAGGATGAGCCGTCCTCTGGCAGGAGCTAATCACCAAATTAGCTCCAACAAACGCCTCAGCGACAGACAAAAAATAGGCGTTAGAAAAATCTCACATCGTCGATGAATTGCCGCCTCACTTTCTTCCACCCAGGGATCTCCTTCCCGGCCTCTTCCTGCGCGAAAAACAGCGTCCGCAACATCCTCGCACTCTCATTGTCCCCATTCTTTTCTTCTCTCGGAGGACTGCCCCAGCCGAAAATATCATTGATCAGCGATTCTCCACTAGCGCCATGGCATAAATACGATTCAAGCACTGCTTGCAGCATCCACTCGCCTGCGAGGGTTTGCCATCGGGTCGTTGGGTACCAGTTGCCGGCGTCGACGCGGGAGGCTGTCAGTTGCATAAGCAGGTACAGGAGGTCGTACAGCGAGGGACAGGCTGGCGAGCCGTAGTAGTGCGCCGCCCAGCACTCAGGATCAGGATCGGGAACGCACAAGGCGGCTCTGAGCTTCAGCTTCTTGGCGTGAAGGGTGCTCGGTTGGAGGGGGAACTCGTGAGTGGGATCGAACGGCGTCTTTAAGGTAGGCGAGTGCGGAGTTCGGCCCCAATAATCGCCTCGAAGCTTGTTGTTCTCGCGGATGCGGGCTAGGGAACCGAGGGAGGTGAAGTTGTTAAAGCGGTTCAGCCGGGAAGCGTATAAGATTGCGAATTGGAGAAGATGGGCGCGGAATGTCATGTTGAGTGGGAGGGCGTCGGCGCCATGGTGGCACTCGAAGAATCCGAGCCAGGCTGTGGGTATTGTTAGTATATGCAATAGTCAAGAATTCAGCGGCTATGACGAGAGCACAGGTTGCGAGTGGAAGCTTGAAGGACCGCGAATAGGGGAATGGTGCATACCATTCGTCATCTGGACCTTGACCTCAGGTTTTTCCCATTCCTCAAGGGGACGACGTCCGTCAAGTTCTGATAATCTGGCTTGCAGTACGGAGTCGGTGGTCTTGTAGAGTAGATAGTCAAGAATGGCGAGGTCCACGTCCAACTGATTGGACTCATCCATTGAGCGAGTAAGTGAGGAAAGGCCATCAAAGCCTTTTCGCCACGAGACAATGGCCTCCAACTCAGCCTGCAAGTCTGCATTCTCTCGACCGTTCGGACCGAAGGCAGTTCTTTTCATCTTGACGACTTGGAAGGAAGAATTCGAGTGAAGAAGATTTTGAAGAAGATGAGGTACGTCGGTAAAGAAAGAGGATATCACCAGAGAAGTTCATAGGAAAGGGTTCAAAGGAAGAGGGTCAAAGGAAGAGGGCTAAAGGAAGAGAGGGTCAAAGGAAGAGGGTCAAAGGAAGGGGCGACAAGATCAGAAGACTGCAAGACCAGATGGCTATAAATTTCGAACAATACAAATAAAGTCACAATAAGGTCAATAACGAAGCGAAATTTGCGAAAAGTGAAAGGAGTGTGCTTTGCTGCCTCGGCTGCGAAGGTAGCATTCACTCTTAAACGGAAAAGGGAGCGATGAGCCCCTGAACGGTCAAGAAGTAACAAAGGAAGGTAGAAATCGGATAACAACTCGCATGACTGCAGGCTGACGGAGATTTTATGTGACTTTCTTTTTAAAATAGTACGATGATTGACATTACCGTCAAGCCCCAGGAGCTTTGCGGGTGTTGGTGGTAATTGTGAAGGGATGAAGCCTGTCCTCCCTGCCAAGCATCGCCACAACTCGGCTATCTTATCTGCAACCTTGTTTGATCACCTCTTATTAATCTTACACTTCCATAATCTTCCTACCCATCTCCACCTCAGGCCTAAATTAACTCGCCATGAGCTTACTATGTGCTTACACCTCTGTTAGAGATGCTGTCTAAGAAACCCGCCATCTTCATCCCTTCCTACACCTCTCTCTCAACCTTCTACAACCCACCTCAATCTCATGCGTCATGTCGACTGCCCACGCGACAATCCCGCACCTACGCAACTCCCATCTCCCCCTCCCTTCCCCACCATGAAGAAGCCGATCTGAGTTGGCCGGACCCAATTCACCCTCACAAAACACCGACCCCCTACCAAATCCTCTCCCTCGCCAAAAACGAACCCTACACCAAACAGCGCTTCTACAGCCTCGTGAAGCTTTATCACCCAGACCGCGCCCACCCCGCCTCCCCCGCAAGCTCCCTCCCACCCCACGTCCGTCTTGAACGCTATCGCCTCCTAGTCGCCGCCCACACTATCCTCTCCGACCCTGCAAAACGGACCGCGTACGACATCCACGGCGCCGGCTGGTCCGGCCATCCGGGCGAATACTCTGCTGGCGCAGCGTACGAGCGGCGGAAGTGGCCGGCCGGACAAGATCCAATGTACAACGCGACGTGGGAAGATTGGGAACGCTGGTACTCTCGGGACAAGAGCTCCGGGCCACAGACGCCCGTGTATTTTTCCAATGCGGCGTTCATCTCGCTGATATTCGCGCTGGCGGCGATCGGAGGTGTGGGGCAGGCTACAAGAGCGAATACGTTCTCGAGTACGGCGTTGGAGTATGCGGATAAAGTGCATATGGAGGCGAGTCGGGAGCTGATGCGGGCACGGCATGCAACGAGGATGACTATGGACCGGGATGAGAGGATTGAGAGTTTCTTGAGGCATAGAGAGGCAGTGCTTTCTGGGGAGGAGGCGTATCAGAGACTGCTTCCTGAGCCGGAGCGGTGTGCGCCTGAGGACGTTAGAAGGAGGTGAGGGGCTGTTTATAGCAATCGGTTATTGTTGCGGTAGGGGTGTTCTTGTTGATATTGGTTTTCATGGTTTGTATATACTCACTACTCTCACCCCTCAGTCTTAGCTGAGGTGAGAGCGAAAGATTACGCACGTTATCGGAGACAATGTCGTGATTAGGTGGCATCACGACGTTTGCACATGCAAGTTCATGAATTATGCAAAAATACTTCAAAGGCCTCTAGGCTTTACTTACGCCTCTCCAATCATATAAATCAATATATATAAAAACCAGTACATTCCGTTCAGCAACCAAGCAGTCCCATTCGGCCCCGAAATCCTGTCAATTCAACTCACCAAAGTAACTTTACCCCTCTACTCACCAGGGAAACCCTTTCTCAAATTATCATACTTCGACTGCGGATACTCCAGCACATTCGGGCTATGCTGCATGAACCTCCCATCATGACCACCCAGCTCTCTGACAACCTGACAACCAAAGTCAGCCACTTCCCCATCACAAACCCAAAAAAGCAGAAAAAAAGAAGTCGTGCACTCACACTCCCAATCAAACTCCCCTCCCCTTTCCTATCCCCACTAGTCTCCCACCACATCGCCCCACCAAGCTTCCACTCCTTAATAAACCCCGCCTTCCTCACCGCCATATCCACAGTATCATAACTCACCATCGCCCCCATCCCCTCATCAAAACTCCAACTCGCGCCCACACTCTCATCCAAAAACTCCCTCGCTCCCGCCTTCGGCAAGTCCTTGAAATCCCAAATCCCGTTTTCAAAACTTCCACCCCCGACACCGTTACTGAAATGATGTCCGGGGCCTTTGGTGCCTTGGAACGCGCGCCCGTAGAGCGGCATGCCGAGCACGAGTTTCGAACTCGGCACGCCGGCAGCGAGGTAGTCGCTTACGGCGCGCGAGGTGCTGAAGGGTGTGTGTTTCGGGTTTGAGGAGGGATAGAGGTTCGCTTGGTGGCCGGCATGCGCGTCCCAGCCGCCGGCGTAGTCGTAGGCCATGAGGTTGATAAAGTCAAGTGTCTCAGCGATGCGGCCGAGAGGTAGATGGCCATAATTCTGCGGCCCGGCTGGGGCGGCGATGGTGAGCAGGAAGTGCGGGCGCGAGGGTAGGGTTGCGGCGTAAGTGTCCATGGCTTGGCGAACTTCTGCGAGGAGGAGGAAGAGGTGTTCAGCTTGGACGCTGTTGGAGGGGTATTCCCAGTCTATGTCGATGCCGTCGAAGCCTAGGTCTTTGATGAGGTCGACGCAGCTGGCGGCGAAGCGTTTGCGCCCGTCGTGTGTGGAGGCGGGGACGTCAAAGTGCTTGGCTTCGGAGTAGGTCCAGCCACCAATGGAGAGAAGGACTTTTAGGTTACGGTTGCGCTTTTTGAGGAGGTTGAATTGTTTGAGGCAGCCATAGAGGTTTGTGCCGATGTCGTTCCAGGAGTCGCCCGGGGGGAAGTGGATGTCGGTGTCGGACCATTTGTCGGTTAGGAAGCTGAAGTAGTTGTGTTAGCTTTGCAGATTTGATAGGTTTTGGAGGTGAGCTTACACTTCGCCCGTATCACGAACGTCGGCAAAGGAGTAAAGGACATGGGTCAATTTCTCTGCGGGGATGTCTTGAGGGTTATGTTTGCGGCCGTAAATAGCCTGCACGGTTTGTGTGAGTATTCTCGCTCATTTTAAGCAATTGAGAGACTTTGATTTACCCAGTTAACGAAATACGCCACAGATCTGAAACCTTCCGATTCGGCCATGTCCGGTGGCGTTACCTGGGGGTGATAAATTGTTGGTTCTGACGGATAACACGATGTCTTCGTTGAGAAACTTAACGTATACTCTGGACAATACACTGGACAATATTCTGGACAATACTCTGGACAATACTCTGGCCAATACTCTGGAGGGCACTCTGGAGGGCACTCTGATGGAGGGAGTGAGGAAGGTAGCACGTAGGACTCGAAAGTTGGTTTCGGATGGTGCGATAGAGTTGTATATAGGGACGGCGGAAGGGTTTTCACGCCAGAATCGTGAGTAGGCTTCGGGTGCGGCCCAAGTTCATAAGGGAATGGAAGTGGTGATTCAAAAGAATACCACTTAGTTCTTGAGTGTGGCCCAGTTTGGGAGGGTGGTGGAAGTGTTCCCACGTGAGGGTGGTGGCCTGTTGGATATCGATGAGGTGTTGGTCCCGTGGGAAGGGTTGGGATAAACTTCGAGCAGGTTAGGAAAATATCAAAGCTAAGAAGATCAAAGATGTTCGATGCAAGAAGTATCGACGCAAGAAGAACGAAGAGCGATGCCGCAATAATAACTGCAGTCGATCTATACATATGTGGCGCAGCAGCACCCCGGCTCAGCTCAGCTCAACGACTGACGACGCAGGTAGAAGTCAAAAAGCTGGAAACGACAACGATCACCGGAAAAGCCACGATAGACTCGCGTCGAGCACTAGAAATAAAGCCACAGTTGTAATAAAGAGTTACATTCATGAAGATGATCGCTGAGGTCGAATCTTGATTTTGGGTTTGACGTGGCGAGAAGGGAGCATAACGACAACCGCATGACGCATTTCCATTTTGAAAGCATTGTAGGACTTACGAAGAGCGCCTTAAAGCTTTCAATTTGCTCCTTAATCCGGTCGAAGACTCTTGCTACTTCGCAAGTCAAAGGAGAGCGACATGGAATCTCCAGCGAGGTAGTGGAGGTCACGATGACGCCTAGAAGACAAAACCCCCGTAGCGCCTAGATATTACACGGGAATAGTCAATTAATGCGTACCTCTTCGAATTCGCCGTGAACACCTTCGAAACAACAAGAAATAAGAAACGTCAGCATACTTTGATCATCTTGTCTTTCCTACGGCATGTCAGACCTGTCACCGGCTTTGCAAATACTGTTCAGTAGCATTTAAGTTTGAAACATCGATGCCTATATATTACACGAGCAAAATGTTGAGGTTAAAGACCCCTTTCTCTTATCAACTTCATGCTCCACTTCTAGCCATAATTCGGATCCTCGAACGACTGAAAGCCATGTGATTAAAGAGACAAAATTCAGCTCATGCGCCGGGCGACCGGCATTGTTTTGATAAGCTGCTCCCTCGTTGGCGCCATCTTTATGACTCCCGTTGGGTCGAAGTGCAATTCTCCATGGCAAAAGCTATGCACTCGTATTCCGAATGAACTACTTTTGAGTCTACATACACTACCATTCACTCGTATCGGCTGTTCCTGAAGCTCTCACGAACTTAGAGTGCGTCGTATGTAGCGTTCAATTCGAAGAGGTAAGTACTAGAGTCGATACCTCACGTTTCCCGCCACATGCCACCGCTTCTGTACCTCTACAGATACCCAGATATCCCTCCCCTCCCGCAGCAACAATAAAATTCGTTGTCTCCACAGCTACGCACTCCTTGCTCTCTTTGCAGGCAGCTGAAACACCAATCTCTCCCAGACTCAGCCAAGACCGACTTTTCTTGTAGCATGTTATGTCTTCGCTCCGTGGATGGTATTTACCACAAATTCCCTTAAATTCCTGGAACCGAGTGGCTTTTCCGGATCCAATTAAACACCGCCTTTGACCAGATTTTATTTGCGGTTTGTTACCTGTGTTCGGAGCCGGCCTGGACACTGGAACAAAATCTAGCTAAGGCCATGGCTTTTTGGGCAGGTCTTTGCGTTCAAGCAACGATATGGCATGGTAAAACAGGAATTCCTTTGGGAAGGCTTCTTCCTTTGAAGAACTCTTAAACCAACGCTCGTGGCCAGCGTGTGCATAAAACTTAACGAGCAACTTCCTCGCAGGAGATCCCTAGGGTGTGCCATCGTACAGACAAAAGATGCTGTCCTTTTTCGGAAAGCACACGAAACCATCTGATTTCTTAACACTGCATGTAACGTTTATGGCATCGAGAATAGCGTCTTTAAACTCGGTGTTAATAAGCTTCTCGCCGAGACAATAAGCTTGGGAGATTTGGAGGCAGCACTTGTATCTCCGTTTCCGGTAGAAACATGGCGAGAGTATACCCAATGCAGGTACAAGCGGAAAGTTTCCGGATAGTCCTCGGGTAGCCGAAAACATCGCTTTTGCGACTCTCTCCAATTTCCACTCGGTGCATTCCCGAAGAATTTGGAATGCGCGCGTATCAACGGATCGTGGACATAGGCTGACTTCGATTTAGCGCCCACGAGTATTTTGACAGGTTCGCCATCGATCCTGCGACTGTGAGCAAAATAGTGATTCTAGGGCGATATTTTACTTACTTGATACACTCAAACTGATCTTGCATGACATGAAGGGAGGTTGTGGCAGCCATACCATTGCTGGGACCGTAGTGTGGTGCCTGTAGCCAAAGCCTAAATACCAATATGTTGCGCTCTCCTAGTGCCGTGGGGTTTGCTGGACAGAGCCTGCTCGTTAGCTGGCCCGGTGCATTATCGTCAGGTAGAAATACGTACGTCCAAATGATAAGACTTGGTTCCTTGAGCTTCCTAC
The DNA here is from genome assembly GCA_001692735.1 of Lepidopterella palustris CBS 459.81. NCBI lineage: Eukaryota > Fungi > Ascomycota > Dothideomycetes > Mytilinidiales > Argynnaceae > Lepidopterella > Lepidopterella palustris. The sequence goes on from KV745422.1 coordinate 8,178, forward strand.
GAGATTCGACGTGAGCCTGTTCGTTGATGGAGATCCTAGACAACGACTCTTTATACTGCGTTTCGGCTTTGCCTCTGATCAGCTTTTCTTCTTAGCGGGAGCTTATAGCCAAAACTCACCGTTTTTGTTAAGACTTCGTGGAGACTTCTGCCTACAAAACTTAGTAGATTTAGAGTTAACGAGACGTCAAAATGAGACGAGAACTCAGCCGATGGGCTAACCTTCCACATCGCAGGAATGATTAAAAATCTCCTAAATAGGATCAGTATTCAAAGTTTCTAGCAGTGGAAGCTCATGGTTTGTCTAGTTCTCAACTAGGAACCAAGGGGAGGGATAGGAAGATAAAGCAATAACCCATTTTAATGCTGAATGTGCGGATTATAAAAATACGCCACTTCAGCATCAAGCACTAAAATGCAAAGTCCCAAAACCCCCCACACCAGACCTGCTCTAAGTGACCCGATAGTTGGGCATCCGCTTCCAAAAACGCCTAACCTACTAATCACAAGTACATATTCAAAATATGATAAAACATTCATCCAAACGTCCCTGCCGAAATGTCACCAAAACATCGCCAAATGACCTTCACTCATCTCTCCCTCGATTTTCACTTCGGCCTCCTAAAAGGATGCGCCTCAGTATTCAGTACCCACTCATCCAAACTCACAACCCCCTCGTCCGCAAACAGCAGGTAAAAATACTTCAACGTCTCCGCGAGCCAGAAGCTCTCCATCTCATCCAGGAGCTCGGGAGCGGCGGCCGTTACGTCGTCGATGGCACTGTGGCCGAAGGTTGTAACTGTGTGATTCTGGATTGCGGTGAACATTTCCCAGCCGGCTTCGCGCCAGTGGGAATCGCCGGTGATGCGGTAGAGGTACCAGACTGATTCGATGGCTTCGGGGCTGCGGAATGTTAGATTAAGAGATGGGTTAGGAAGAAAGAGAGGATCAGCGTACCGTAGTATATACTTCTTCGACCGGATACTCACGAACCCCGGCGGTAACCGCTCCTCCTGTATACGGGACTTAACAAAATCTTCGTGTGAGAGTGGAGGATATGGGGAGGAGAGTATGGGGAGGATTGGAAAAGTCGGAGATGGCGTTATTGATGTTTCCGGTGGCTCCTCTTCCATCTTGTTCTCAAGTTTGGGATGACCGATATGCGTTAGGTCTATTTGCCGTTTCTGCAGCCCGACGGTACCACTAGTCGGGGTGGCTTCGGCTTTGAACACCATCTCAGGCGGTGCAGCGGTTGCAGAAGCGGCCAATTCTGCCTCCGCCGATGCGGATGATAGCTGCTCGTGATATTTCTTAAGCTGCTGCTCGTAGACAGCATGGCGAGATTCCGCATAGGGATCGATGGTATCCCACTGCTTAGTCTTGTTCCATTTGCAATGTGTCAGGCTATCGCAAGCCACGACGTAGAAGGATTCAGGCATAATGCCCGTATTAGTAGCGTTATAAGCGTAGACGCAGCCTTCGGTGAGCTTCTTGGCCATTTCAAGATCCTCCTCGCGATCGAAGATCTTAGCGCCCAGTGCAAACATGCCGCCCACAAAACATGACAGATGCGAGTGCTCGGCTTCCAGATCCCCAATCTTATCATCTTCGGACTCCACTCCACTAACCTGGAAGCTGCCGGAGAAAAGAAGATCTGGGTCGCCTGGGAACATGGGACGGAAGATTATATATTCTTTTACGACATCCATTGCTGACTCGTACATTCTACGATACTGTTCCACGAGACCGCCTAGGAGTAGGTATTGCTTTGGCAAATATTCGTATGTTGAGTCGGACATTCCTCCCAGGGTAAATGACTCGGAGCTGTATTCGGATGTCGATACTAAGCCTTGGTCTTCACACTCAGGATGAGCTGGGGTGGATGTCTTGGCCGAAAGGACGCTACTCTCCACAGTGCTGGGAGCAGCAGCATCTGTCAAGACTGACTCTAACACTTCCAGTTGCCGCTTCATCTTCCGTGACGATTTTGAGTCCTCTTTCTTCGTGAGTTCACCGACTTCCGTATTGTTGTCCGAGTTGCCCTTGGCCTGTTCCCCAGCAACAAAAACAAGCGGCTTCGGTAGCTTCAATGGTATCATTTCCTCGTTGTCAGACTCTAATATCGGGAGCTCGGTTTGGAGAGGTAGCTTATCCACGAACTTCACGGCTTTGTCAGTAGTCTCGGCGGTTAACTTGAATTCGGGCCTTTTGCAGCCTGATGCATCCAAGTAAGTCGGCCACATGCCAGGCAGTCTCGTTTGATTCTGCCATACGTCTAAAGCGTCTGTGATTCGGGCAATGGCATCATAGTATTTAGGCTCCCCCGTAAGCTGCGCCAGTCTCGTGAATTCTACCGAAAGGGATCCAATTTCAGCCAGAATTACTCTGGTGTTTGCGCGATGAGGCTGGGAAGCAAAGGTCCTAATCAGATTAGATTAGTCACTGCTTCTCCGACTAGTCATTCAAAAACTTACGGTCTCCAGAAGTAATATGTTATAGGCATCCTGTTTGGGGTATCAAAAGCTCCCATAAGGACCTCGGCCAGCTCCACCGCTTTCTTGAGTAAAACTTCATATTTCTGCCCACTAATATCATATGCCGCGACCAGCCCACCGAGATATCTGATCGTAGTCTCGAATAATGGAATATCAGGGCGCGGACTCGTGGTGAAGTCGATCTCTCCAACAGCCTGTACAGCTTCTTTGAATTCTTTCTCCAATCCCATAATCCAGAGCGTGTCTAACGTATCAACGAGAGTTGCACCCCAGAAATTAAAAGGGTTCCGAAATGCTCCGGAGACGGGTGCGAGCTCGTCTTTCATCCATGCCTTCCTCTTGTAGCCCGACCATGCGTGCATGAATGCATCCTTGATAGCCTTCAGCTTCCCTTCCCGATCCGCCTTTGCATTTGACGACTCCTCCTTGAACGAATATTGTATCTTGGGAATCGGTTTCGGAGAGCCAGACGGCAGCTGGATAGTAGACGCCGAGGGAATGGGGAAATGCTCCGACTGCTGAACCCAGTGGATTGGTGTTGCAGTAGACGGGGGTGGCGGCACCTCCACCCTGCCCTTTCCGTGCTCAATAAGAACTTCGACCTGTTCTGGGAGTATAGTGGGTCCGTTTTCGACATCTCCTAATCCGACGGGTGTGGGTTTCTCGGAGGTCTGAGGTGCTGGAGGAAACTTGTTTACGGGCCTGACAGCGGAAGCTATGGGAGGAGGAGGAATACGCGCATGAGACGTCTCTGCCGCTCCAACTTTCACATCTAGTGATCTCGTCTCTTTGACAATCTCGGGGCGTGGGGTCCACGTTAAAGGTGCGACCCTATTGCCCGCTTTCCCCGAGTGGTCCACAATTTGAGCAGGTTCTTGCCATGTTCTCGATCCCCCGAATTTATAAAGAGCGAAGATAGTAATAATTGCGAAGACTAAGAAGACACGATACCTTCGGTATCGGAACATGGTGGAACGGTGGAGTTAAAAGGTCCACGGGGAGGGGGTATGACATGGGACAGAAAGGGGAGGGGCTGTGTCGTGTGTGTTGCGGAGGCGAAAGAGAACGACGGCCACCGCGGAGGTTAAAGACGCCTCATATATGGACCATCTGGATTCTCATAAACAAATTGAAGAAACAAGCAAAAAAATCACTCTGAAGAGGAGAAAGGATGACGAGGCTCTCCTGGGCGCATCTCAGCACTTCAACAACTATAAACGAGCCACAACCGAACATGCCTCTGGCAAAAGTCAAAGCGCGTCTTGGCTCGCTCTAGGAGCGTGCGCGATACGAGACTTGGCAGGCGAAGAGGAAGCCAAGGCCTAAAAAGCGGGACAGCCCTGGAGAAGCTGAACATGGGCGTCTGTTCAGCGCTGCGATTTGGTAAAATTCCACAGGGATCTGATCGTTCAAGGCTCCCTTGTTATGCTTATTTTTTCAAGTGTCAATTTCTGGCTAAAGTCGGAGTGCCGAGCACATCAGCGCCGTCTGGGCGTTCAAAAAGCCCCTTTTGGCAGCAGTTTTAATCTACATTGCCCGTATCCGGACGCTTGATATCTATTGCTTCCACGCTCCACAGCTGCAAGGAAGTCCGTGACCTTCGCTTCGAGTAGTCAACGTTGCACTTCTACTCTCGGGCACGAGTCATCCTTGCCGTGCTATGCTTCTATCGGCCTCCATCATATCCGTTTCACTGTCCTTCGCCTGGCTCAGGCTGGCGGCCCTGAGTCGCACACCATCAGTCTCCTGTATGGCTAATAGAAGAGCAGATACTCACCATTTGTCGTGCTTTCAACATCTCGTCGCACAGTAGCAGATTTGATGCAATGCCAGTGCTCGAGGCAATGCAGTTGCGGAGAACTCGGAACGAGTCGTAGACACCTTCCTGCATAGGATCCATCGTTTCCCCAGTTGTGAGATTAAGCCCGACGACATTTCCTTCGGCATATTCATCTTGGAGTTCCGCCACTATATTGCAAATTAGCTTGCACTGGACTTCCTCGACATTCGATACTCACGTGAATCTTGTATATCGTGTCCAGAGTTCGCGGCCAGCGTCTTCGGGATGATCAACAGTGCATCTGAAAAGGCTGTGACACCCCACTTGGCCTTTCCCTTTACAGTCTTTCTAAAGGTCTCGCTCGAGAGATGCGCCGCGCATGCAATCTGGAAAGCGCCGCCTCCTGGCACCACACTCTTGTCAACGATCATGTTGTAGACGCTTCTTAATCCGTCCCGAACTGCATCCTTGATCTGGGTGATCGTATGCGCATTCGGTCCCTTGATCAGAATAGTGACAGACTTGGCGTTCTTGACGTCTTCCTACTCCGCATTAGTCTGGCCTTGGTGTTTCATCATCTCCCGAACTTACAATAAAGGTGTACTTCTCTTCCCCTAGCTGGTGCTCATATACAGTACCTGCCCAGCCGAGTACGTCTGGAGTGAGATCATCCACACTGTTCTGTGCTGTTCCTCCACAAACAAGCTGTAGTCGCTCCATGTTCCTCCGCTTCGCTCTTCGCAAAGCAAATATGCCGTTCTTGACTAACACATCTAAGCTTAGCGGATCGATACCCTTCTGGTTTATTATCACGAAGCCCTTCTTCGGATCATTGCCACAAACTTCCCTTTTAAGCTCCACAATTTTCCTCAGCTTCTCGTCAACGAACCTCCTCTCGCTCTCCACCAGCTTTTCTCTCTGTTCCGCACTGGAGTAGTAGAACCCAGAATTGATCTCGGACTTTTCATACTCTAAGCTTACGTTGAGGGTGAGAATGTACGCATTTTCTACACGTTTCGGCATGTCAGGATGTCTTGCGCCGTGATCTAATGCTAGACCTCTGATGAGTTGCGTATCTGCAGCAGTTCGATGTTGCATAGTCATGATCTCGATCATATGTAAGTCTGGCGCCGTAGGTGGATTGTATATCGCCAATACCGCGTCCACAATGTCGGGTGTGAGTTGTTCAGCAAGGGTGGAGATGAGCTTGGTTGAGAGTGAAGTCCGCGCCACCGAGAGCAGAAGCTCCCGATCCACTTCCTTCTTGAGCTTGAACTCGTCCAGGAACTTCATAGGCATAACGGTTAGTTTCTAGATCACATATTCTAGAGCAGAAACGTACTTTCAACGCCTCAACCTTAGCAATTTCGTAGCCGTCCGTGATGACCCTGGGGTGTAAACCTTCAGATATGTAACGATCTGCCTGCTTCAACAGTTCGCCGACAAGCAAGACCACCGATGTTGTTCCATCTCCTGTAATCTCGTCCTGTGCCGTTGCAGCTCGGGCAATCATGACCTTGGTACGTTTAGCTTTTAGTATTCGAGGGGATTAAATGGAATATTCGTACAGCAGTAGGATTTTGTATTTGCTATAGGTGGTTAGCTAAGTCTTCGAAGACAATGAGCAGCGTTACGGACCATTTCCTTAAGGAGTACGCTTCCATCTTTCGTGAGTTTAATCTATCAATGTGGTGAGTCGGCTATTCTTGCGCAGTGGTGGCCCTTGTAAACATACGCCGCCTGCACCATCCACAAGCCTAGTGGTCGTTAGAGCTGCAGAGAGCACGAAAGTGAGAGTTACTTACATCTTCAGAGTCCCACGAGGCCCCAGATTTGATGCTAACACCTAGGGCTTTGGTTAGGGCCAGTAGTCATATCATCTACAAGCAAGAGTCACCGCACCTGTTGTAGCCCCTCCCCAGCCGCAATATTGACTTTCAAAGCTTCTCCACGTCTCTAGGAGCTTGTTAGCAGGCCGTCAAGGTTTGAAAATATTGAATTACTTACTCTCGACTCCGCCTTCGGATTAAGAAGTTGTGCTGCCGACATATTGACTAAGGTCTATGACAGAGTAGCAACGAGTGTATATGAAATGTAATCTGGAGATGGTGGGTATCAGGAAGAAATGTGGGGTGTTTGCCTGCTCTGTCGCGTCTATCCCAAATTTCTTGCATCGCGACTTGACGATCGGGATTTGCCGAGAAGTCTTGGCGCCAAAATTTCGCCGACGAAACTTTTTGACTTCAATAGCTCCCACAGATACCACGCACAGCAACCTCTACTGACACCCACCACGGAATCCAGTCTTTCAAGCCACTCGAAATACGAGGGCGCACAGCTCCGCGATTGCTCCACAACTCTCTCTGCAATTGAAGGCTCCTAGAGCCACATCCGCACATAAACGGTTTCTGCGCAGAACCTCAACAACCACCACATTTTTTCTTCCGAAGCTGTCCTAACAAGGTGTTTCCGTAATGGCGGACTATTTACTCTACGAGCAGCCCATGGGCTACAGCGTGTGTATCCTCGTGTCTCTAGTCTTGGCCAGTCACTGAACTATTACAGATATTCAAAGTCAAGCTACAATCCGATGGAATAGCCTTACGTCTCAAGGAGGTTCAAGAAAGCGCGCAAGACCTTGCAAGATTTGGTCCGACCCCCCCCCCCCCCCCCCTTTTCCGCCTGAACCTTCCAAGATCTCTAACACGATGTAGGCAAGAAGGTTGAATTGATATCATTCGCTCCGTTTCAAGGCGCAGGCCATGCTCTAGAGAATGCCAATGACATCTCCGAGGGCATTATGTCTGATGTTAGTATACCACTATAAGCTTAGTACCACCAAATTAACGCTTCAAAGTACCTACACACGACTCTAGAATCATGTTTGCCGAAAGCGGGGAAGAAGAAGATTGTGCTAGGAGTAGCGGAGAAGAATTTGGCTGGCAGTATCAAAGCAGCTTTCCCATACATTGAATGCGAAACAGGCGAGACGAGCGAGGTGGTTGCAGATCTTCTTCGTGGACTTCGGCAACATGGAAAATTGGTCGAAAAGTTGCAAGAGGGAGATGTAGAAAGAGCCCAACTCGGCTTAGGTATACAATTCCGTTCTCATTTTAGTCATCTATCTTGCAAAAACTTATGCAGCCAATAGGACATGCATATTCCCGAGGCAAAATAAAGTTCTCCATCGCAAAGAACGATCAGCATATCATTCAGTAAGTGTGAAGCCTTTGTCCTTTCTGAATGAGAACCTTGCTAACATTCAATTAGGGCGATTGCAACTCTTGACCAGTTAGACAAGGTATGCTATAGACTGATTTCGGGATGGTTAACTCTTGGCATCTACTCATGGGTATATTAATAGGCTGTCAACACCTTCTCTATGAGAGTAAGAGAGTGGTACTCATGGCACTTTCCGGTATGCGAACCTCACACCCTGATTTCCCTGAGCTTTCTCTTTTCTCAGAAATGCGCTGACATCTGTTGTAGGAACTAATCAAAATTGTATCCGACAATCAACTATACAGCAAGCTAGTGCTGCACATTGGAGATAAGACTTCAATTACCGATGATAGCCTTCACGATCTGGCTGCTATTGTGAATGACGACGAGAGCGTTGCGCAAAGCATAATTGCTGCTGCAAGAGTGTCCATGGGTAGGGACTTGTCCGACACAGATATGCAGAACGTTTTGTCTTTCGCAGCAAGAACCGTCTCCATAGCTGCATACCGCAAGAGTCTAAGCAACTACCTTGCTTCAAAGATGAGCACGGTCGCCCCGAATTTGGCCGCATTGATCGGAGACGTGGTTGGTGCTCGGCTTATAAGCAAGGCCGGTTCTCTCACAAATCTTGCAAAATACCCCGCTTCTACTGTCCAGATTCTAGGAGCAGAGAAGGCGCTCTTCCGGGCTCTAAAGACGAAGGGAAACACTCCAAAATATGGCTTAATCTACCATTCATCGTTCATCGGCCGCGCAGGCATGAAAAATAAGGGCCGCGTCAGCAGATTCCTAGCAAACAAATGCAGCATTGCATCAAGGATAGACAACTTTTCAGAGGCACCGACATCCAAATTCGGTGAGGCGCTCAGGGCACAGGTTGAGGAGCGACTGGAGTTTTACGCGTCTGGTGTTGCTCCGACAAAGAATGCGGATGCAATGGCAAGTCCTCTTCTCCTTATAAATTATGTGTTCAACGCTAATGTTCTACAGAAAAAAGCTATGGACTCGGTCCTGGCAGATATTCATGTCGATGATCCTACTGCCGGCGGTGCCGAGGATGTCGAAATGGCCGATGGCGTGACTTCCCAAGCAACAGAGCAGGCAGTCCGCCACAAGCTAGAAAAGAAGGAGAAGAAGGAGCAGGCAGAGAAGAAAGAAAAGAAGGAGAAAAAGGAGAAGAAGGAGAAGAAGGAGAAGAAGGAGAAGAAAGAAAAGAAAGAAGAGAAATCCAAGTCCCAAGTTGACGTGCCAGATAAGAAAGCCAAAAAGGAAAAGCGGAAAAGCGAAGCCGATGGCGACATATCAGTAAAGTTGGAGAAGAAGAGGAAGCATACCGAGGGTGTGGACGGCCAGGAAAATAAGAAGAGGAAGAGCAAGAGTGGGTAGCGTGATGTCTCTTGTGATGTCCTGCAAATGTCATTTTCAAAAATTATCTCCTGTGCCGGCGGAGCACCGGCGCTGATGGCGTTTCCGGTTTAGCATGTTTCCTACTGGCTCTCGCTCTCGTCTTATAGTGTTCGAGAGATTCTTATTCTGTATGGCTGGCGGGTTGCTGTTGGAAACATACGGTTTTCTCGACGAGTGTTTACGGATTGTGCTTCAACTCAGGAAGTCGTGTTCAATTTTCGAAAAGTATGGCCTCGAAGACCTTGTGCAATTTGGTTTGTTTGCGAGAGAGCTGTCTCCCTTGCTTGGATTAGTAGGAGAAAGGATCTCAAAGAAACTTGTAGACAAATACTGCCTTCGTATCGCCGCTTTCATAGTCGTAACTCCCAAGAGATCCATCAAGGATATCCCTCACTGCATGCCAGCCGTGATGTTAGCGACTCTACAATACAGAGCATGGGCTGAACAGCAAACAAGTATGCAGTCTTTAGGAAGCTACTGCGATATGGTGTGCATGGGTTGCGTTCACCATTAAAGGATGGGGACGTGCTCTTTGAATTTTATCTTTGGAGATGAGGGATGCGAACATCCACTCAGCAAACAGAATGGAAATGGTGCTTCACTTGTTAATCCAGGAGGACTCGATTCTTGAGCGACACTTGAGCGATGAAAGAAGATTATAAAGAAAGAGAGATGATTGATGAGGCTGCGGTACCTGCGGTGAGCCCGGTGTAGATCCTCTTGGCAAGCCCAACACCAGTCCCGAGAAGTAATTGAAAAGCGCCGCACCTAATTGATTGGTCTGTGGGACGCCACAGGACAAGCCACCCTTCAACACCTCCCCCCGTCCATGGATCTGGGGAAAGGCAACCACACCATGTTACAGCCGTATAGAGTTACTTCTACCACAGTATAAACAACTAATAGGCCTATCAGGAACGGGAAAGGGTTATCTTGATGGAAAATGCAACACCAAAGTGCAAGACAAGGCACACGTATCTGCCTAGGGAGCTCTGCATTGTGGCTTGATCGTGACCATCCCGCCGCCAGACGCCAGTCATCAATCATGGTAGGCTCAAGCAGGCAATGGCCGAATTCAGTACTTACCCGATGGTGTCAGGAGACGCGACTCCCATCAGCAGAACACGTAGACGAGGCAGGAAGCCGCAGTATATGGAGAATGCGAGAATGCACACAGTATGAGGATGATTCCCCTCCCCTTCCCTCCCTCTCTCCCTCTCCTT
>KV745423.1:0-18232 GCA_001692735.1 Lepidopterella palustris CBS 459.81
GAGTTCTTTAATTCTAAAGTGGTGCAACTTTGTTAAGGTAAGTAACTTGCTTATGTGAGCGACTCGCTTATAGAATACATTAGTATATATATATATATATATATTATATATTTCTAAAGTACTTAGCTTACTTTAATTATTCTCTTTTATTTTTTTAAGTTTTAGATATATTATTAACGTTTTATAGGTCTAGAAATTTTTATATATACTATTTTAAGTATACTCTATAATATAGTAATTATTTCCTAATTAGTACTAGTCCAATTTCAATTCGAATAATTCGATTCGATTTCGATTTTAAATCGAAATTGAAATCGGTAGGGCTGAAAATCGAGTCCGATTTCGATTTGTATTCGATTTATTCGGCTCGTTACACTGCACACACTGGACAGCCTATACCTCTTCGAGGGTAAAGCCCGAGTTATAATAACGGCTTTTACGAAACCGTTTTAAGGTTAGCCCTTAAGCCAATAGTCTACAGGTTGTATAGGGCTCTTCCTGTTCGTTACATAAATACAATAGTGAGGTGATATATTCTCAATATATTACTTTAGGAGTTACTACTTTTAATACCCTCTAAAAGAAAAGGAACCTTAGTTTTACTATAGCACCAAATTTAAAACGCGAATTAAAGGTTAATAAAGTTTAATTTATTACTTAATAACTAAATATCTTAACTTCTTTAATACTAGAATTATATATAATTTATATACTTTAGAAATATTGGTTAATAAAGTAAACCTTTAAATATAAATAATATAAAATATATTTCTAATATATTATAAATTAAATAAGATATACCTAAAGTAGCTAACTTATATTACTTATTTTATATTCCTAAATAATGCTTTATATATAGAGGTTACCCTTTAGTATATAAAAGTAAAGACCTATCCCCCTTACACCCCGTCAACAATACACTACGCGCCAAGGCTATATTGCAATCACTCTCAATCAACGGGCCCCTTTATTGAATTGAATTAAATGCCGAGATTCAATCAATATGAGTAGATATCGAAAGTTCGTTGATTAATTTGCAACCTTGGTCAAACATGGCAGTGACAAAACCAAAGATGAAGATGGTTGAATGTTGAAGCATGAGAGAGAAAGATATGAATATTTAGAAGTGGTCTATATACTTCTCCGCTCTCTCACGTTGCTCGCAGCTAGGTATTCGTACTTTATATATCTTTATTTGCAATCACAGTAGGCGTTTCATATTCGCCAACCAATCCATTAGAGTGACTCAAAGAAAATTGCCCTTCAGATTCTAAATATGTTCGACCCTGGTGTTATTTGTCTGTAGACGGACCCAATACTGACCGACCGATTAATGCGCTCACCCTGACGATCAATTTCCATCCGCCGTTTGGTGACTTTAAAATTTATTTCGAGCCTACAGCAGATCAGACCCAGTTTACCTACAAGATTGACTATGTGCAACTAAGCAGCCTTTTTCATGATCCATAGCGGGACGAAGAATTTATTGCAGGCGCGGTGGAAGCAGTGGACTTGGCTTCTTGATACGCACAAGATTTCCCTATACGGTAAAATTCTTGTTACACTGCCCACAAAGCCAGTTGCGGGAGCTAGAATGTGTTACTCAAGGCCGTTCGGGGTGGTGAAGAAGTGGTCGCAGCGATGGCAGAAGCAGTGACGTTTGTCTCTTTTGTGATAGTTGGGCGCATAACACAGCTACAAGTTACCAACCTTTGGCATTTCTCTGACAACTATACAGGCGCAAATGCAAGACTCATACATTACCTTTTCGCTCAGATCGTATAAATAGGCTAAGACTTTAAGCTGCCTCTAAATGATCTTCTCTTATCTAGGATTATTATCAAGGTCTGTAGTTGCGGCGATGTAAAATAATTTTTTTAAAAAAAGTAATTGATAAACCGATCAGCCTGCTACGTCTCAGATGTAAGAAGTATGGAATGAAGATTCTTTACCTCACTGGGTCTTTAGCGTGGACGGTCAGGTTGGTATTGTGGGCGTGGATGAGTTGGTATGTTCTGCAACAAGGAATTTATATTGGAGAGCTTTCGGTACATCCTGGACTGAAGAGTATCACTCGTTTGTGTAACAGTACGCGGCGCGACAAGGCAGCTGCACATGGCGCAGCAAGGCTGAGGCATATCTATGCCTCGGCGATAACGGCGGCCAACCTCATCGACTACGAATTCTTGATCTCTTGCAATATTAAGGGCACTAAGCTCTAAGAAGTCCAAAAATTCGTATTTCCTATACCCAGAGCCGCTCCACTCCCAGGATTCGTCAATTTCATAACGCTGCCTACTCACTCGATCAGACTAATGTGGAACGACATTGACTTGGCCTTTCGGGATGTCTGTGCACAATCAAACAAATCTGTGTATCTCCGAATTCTGGACATTCAGAGGAAGGGTCATTCACCCGCAGGAAAAACATTGAAGCGACGGTGTGTTGAGAAACGCCGTAAGAGAGGATATGGACGATTTTCATACAGATGATGTGGATGCAGCAATCGAGCTATGTTATGTGCAATCGGAGAAGGGTTATATCGCCGTGTCGTGCCCTTGGCAGCTTCCTCCTCCTGACAACATTGTTACTGGGAAGTACCACATCGAGCGGGACAGGGACATGGAGCAAATTAATCATCCTCAAGATGCAGTACTAGACCGAGTTACCAAATTTGTCCAACACGACAAGGAATTGAAAGCCATGCCTTTCTGGATCGACAAGCTGTGTATCGATCAGCTAGAGGGCAGTGACGAAAAGGAAATCGCTATCCAATCAATGTATCTGATATATAAGCACAGCACACTGTCGCTTGGCCTATTGTTTGTGCGCATTGATTCGAAGGAGCATATAGACCGTCTTTACGATCTGATGTCCAGTGATTGCGTTACAGAACGGCAGAATGACCAAGGAAAGATCGAATACTGTCTGAAAATTTCTCGAGAGAAGGCCAAGGAAGTGTTAGACGTCCTTAACTTGATAATTAAAGACATGTGGTGGGAAAGAGCTTGGATATTCCAAGAAGCATACCTCTCCGGAGTTCGCATGCGCCTCCTCATCCGCTCATCGCAGAGTCACCTGGGAGAGTTCACGCCATTTGGCAATATCCCTGGAGAACTAGAAGTGAGTGCCGTTGACTTCCGTAAAGAAGCGACTCGCTTCTGTCTAGCGTTTCAAACGGCCGGGAATTTCCGAAGAGGAGAAAAGTCTCTGCGAAGATATTCTAAACAAGGCAGGAAAATATAGCATCTTGCTCCCTAGGATCACTGCTGGGAGGACTCTGAAAGCTATGACCCCTATCATCTTCGAGGACATCAGACAACGGAATATACTATGCACCTCGGACATACTCGCAATCGCTGCAAACTGTTGTGATTACTCAGAACGACTGAATACTAAGAAATTACAGGAGGAGGAGGAGAGTTTGAGTCTTGCGATTCTCACGATGTGTATCCAAAATGGTGAGATTTTGCGTCATGACTCGACCGCCAAAAGGTACTTCGATGGCAACATATTCGAATTCTTGAAGCACAACACTTTGGACATCGAGCCACCTCTTGAGGAGAAAGGACTTACTTTCACCAAACACTGCCGCTTTCTAATGGTTGCATTATCTCAAGCTGGAATTGAAACTGAGGGAATCATTTGGAAATTGGGGAAGAAAATCAGTATACTTCATTTTTCTTGGACACCGCAGGAAGAAATCGATAGTTGTCACTCTCCAGAAGCCTCTCTCAACCCCCTTGATTATAAAGCGCTCCATTCTCTCGTTGAATGGCTTCGCTATAAGAGTAAGACATATTATGAAACACTCGCAGGCTTACTCGACGATTTTCTCAAGAAGACCGCACCAAAAGGCTATGCCGAAGACTGGACTTGGAGGCATGTTATGCACATGATGGCCATAAGAGTAGCTCGAGCCATCCAAAACGGCAAGCAGCTCCAGCTCGGATGTGTTTACTGCAGTGAGGGGCATTCTCCCTACACTGCAATATTCGTCAGAGACAGAACCGACTGGCCGGGTTACGAGTGCTTCGCTTTCACGTCTTGGGCCTGTGAAAGAGGAATTACCGAAGGGAATATTCTGGAGAGGAGTTGCTCAAAATACGCGTCCCTGGAAGTAGATTATCGCTCCATGGTTAGGCCGCCCATCATAGTACCGCAGAGATGGATTAACGGTTTATGCTTCTTTTCTAATACAAATGCAAAAGAGGTCATAGTTCCTTGGCCTAAGTCGATTGGGGTATGAGTCTTGGTGTGTTCCGTTTATTGCAAGGTTTCCTTGACAAATGCAGATCCTACACTCAGACTCTGATACATTCTATTCGGCTGACAGACTTGTGGCACACACTTTTATCATAGATACTCAGCATGTGGCATCTTACAGCAGCGGTACACTCCGTCTTCCCGCTTCACTTTTTTCAAAATTCCCCAATCATCGTTAACGCCATCGGTCTTTCTCACCCTGCTCCTCCCTAAAGCACTCATCATACGCCCACTCCTCTGCACATACTTCATTCTTGGACTCTGCGAATGGTTCTTATCTTGACCAACAAATCATCGGTAAGCATCGGCCTTCTTAGGTGTACACGTATCTGTTCCGGTGTCGAGGACTTCCAGATGTGTTTTAGGAAAGTGATACGAATTGGCGAGGGTTAGGGGAAATGACGAATAGACGTTGCGGACTTTCTGGGCGTGTTTTTTGGAATGTTCGAGATATCGCAGGGAAGTAAAGTGATCCAAATTTGCTCTTGTTGGTTGTAGCGGTGCAGCAGTGTAGCAGTGTGAGAGGGGGCGGATGGGTATTAAGGATTAAGGGCTCAATTTTTTATTTATTTCTTTTTATGCTATAGAGGTAGCCAGGACAGTGATCTGGATTTTCTCTTCTTGATTGTAGCTGTGTGGAAGGAGGCGGACAGGCATCGAAGACTTTGTTGAGTGTGTTTTGGGGATATAAGCGAGATGGCGATGAAAGTGCTCTAGATCTGCTCTTGTCCATCGTATAGAGTCTTATCGATAGCTAATCTAACGACAAAGAGCCCAGAAGGAAAAGATATAAATTTTCAATCCGGCAATCTTCAGCGAATGTAGAAAATGATCGCCATTATAAATTGCAGATCGCTATTGATCCAGCTCTCTATCGATCCAGCACGCTAACGCCAATGCTACCGTGCCCATGGGTGAGAATGCATACGATGCATACGCTCAGTACCAAACGCCATGCGCCATACGATTCGCCTTGTGGACAGTTCAAGAAAATAAAATATCAAAATGCCAGATACAAACGTCCATGCTGACGACATTAAATCTTCGACATCACAACTTCGCCTTGACGTCTGAAACTGAGGCGCTGGCTTCTTGGTTCAGGGTGACATTGCCAGTCGTAATGCCTTCGCCGAAGAAGATGACTTCTACAGTGAGATCGTCCCTAAAAACGTTAGCAGAGGAACTTATGATGGAAGGGAGAGATTCTACCTGTATCGCCTGGAGTAGGGGCTTGGGAGCGTTAAGAGCGCTGACAGCTGCTCCTGGTCTTTACCGCCGAGAGCATTCCTGACCAAATGGGTTGCACAATTCTTGTCCTCGACCACAAACCGTTCGTTCTGCGGAGCTTTCACACCCCATTGCTGCTGCCGAATAGGGGCCCGCTGGCCACTCTTGTGATCGTCACTTCCGGCCTGTTCGACTGGTAGACCTTTTTGAGTTCTGAACCAGTTCGTCAGCCACGAGTCTGTGCGGCTATTCTGTCCGTTCTTCCCGCTGGCTTGTGCGTCTAGCCACTGCCCGACAAGACCGACAACCTCCTCATTGGTGAGCATTTCCCACAGACCATCGGTGGCCATGACGACGAAGTCGCCTTTCTCCGGCTCGACTTTAGTAGTGGTGATGATCGGCTCAGCAGTGACATACGGAGGTGTCTTCATGAGCGCGTTGCGGCCGCGGCCGAAAAACGACTTGTGCAATTGATCGTTAGTCTTAATGCTCCATTTATAGACGGCGTCTCCAAAGGCACGCGAGGGCTCGAGGCCACCAAGAACGCGGCCATTCTTGACTACGTTGGGTTCGCCAGGGTGCTCCATTCGTAGTCGTTCTGCTTCTGCTGCGTTCGCGCCTGTTTGATCAACGGATAGAGGAGTAGCGGTCCATTTTCCACTTGCGCCTCGTCGCCCCAATACGGCTCTTGAGTCGCCGGTGCAGGCTACTCGGAGAAGTTTGGATTGGCTGTCGTAGAAGGAGAGAAGCGCACAAGAGCCTGAGAGCGCTGGGGCAAGGAGTTCTGCTGCAACCAGTTTGGACTGAGCTTTCTGGACCTTGGCAACCGATTCATGTACAATTTCATTGTCTAGACGAAGGAAACCTGTCTTGATCGCTTTATCAATTGATTCAGCGGTTGGAAAATTGAGTGATGGATCGGCAAGCGCTGTCTTGTACGTCGAGTCGAGCTCGCGTGCTACAAAGGATATCAAGGTTTGGCGGAGTTTCGCAGAGGTTACCCATCCGCTGAGATTTGTGTCAGCACATGTACTATAATTGGGATGGGAAGGGCCAATTACCTGTGGCCATCGAAAACTCCCCAGAACATCCAATCACTCGCAGACGAACCATCATCGGTAGATGTAATAGTCTGAGGTACCTCTATAATCTTCTCCGCATGGTCGTCCTCAATGGGGTCGTTGCTGGGTATCTGTACGACATCGTAGCGAACGACACCCTTTCCTCTTCCTACGAGCCACGATTCCTCATTCTTCCTCAGCTTCTGCGTTGTCTGCTCTGGCGTCATCATCTCAAGAACCTTCCTGCCGAGATCGTCTGTTTCCTTCGACAGTGGACCGTCCCCAGTGATAGTTCCAGTATAAAGTGAGGAGTCTTGACCAAGCACTAGAGCTCGCCTAATAGGTTCCGGAGCCTGTTCTGATGTCCCACTGCTTGGTCCGGCCTTTGGAGAGCTCGAATAGACATTTGCTGAGCTCAAACTCCGGCTCTGATCGGTTGTAAAGGCGGTGGATGTGCCAGCAGCTGGACTTGGACTTGCCCCACGGTAGGCGTAGAATGCACCCGAGGCGACGGCGGCAGATACCAGGGCAATAGAGAAGCTCCTAATATGCATAGAGGATGTCAAAAGAGTGACGGCTTCACGATCCCTCCGCGAAGACAAGGAGCGTGCGCCTAGGCCATAGCTACAAGGCGCAAAGGCGGAGTTTCGGTTCCGAACAAGCTTCCGTAGACCTGAGGGGCGACGAGCAGTGCGGAAAGCCTGCACGGCTGCTCGACGCATTTGCAAGGCAGCTAGAGGTAGAGAGAGGGAGGTTGGAGATGGAATAAGGAGAGTGAGGGCCTTGCGGTTGTGTCAAAGGAGGGCTGATTAGGTGAAAGACGGGGTCCAGGATACGCGTGAATCTATCCCGAGGGATCATGTCTGTGCATATGCCAAGGATCGCCGCTGCCTGCGTGGGATCTTTTGAGCGAACGCTGAATCATTGTCATCTACGTCTACAACCTCGACCTCGCCACAAAAATACTAGCAACGTTTCAAAATGTCTTCGCGTGCCCTGCGTCGGGCTCAGCGGGAGCTGGAGGACCGACAGCAACTTGAGAAAGCCTCTCAGCAAGAGGCCGAGGAAGAGTCAGATGATGAAGTTATTGCTGCGCCGCGTAGTAAAGCCAGTATTTTTACTATGCTAGATGCACAGGACGCAGAAGACGACGAGGAAGAACAAGGTGATGCAACAGAAAATGTGTCAGCGCATCCGGATGAAGAGCAGAAGGGTGAGACTGCACTCCAGCAGCACCAAATGCCCAAGTCGTCCAAACGAAAGAAGAAGAAAAAGAAAAAGGGCGGAAAGAGTGCAGCGCCTGAGCAACTAGCAAAAAAGTCCTCAACTACTATGCCACAGCTCGATGAGATTGATCGAGCTTTGCTATCACTATCCCTGAACACTTCTCAACCCAAAGGAGGCGGAAAATCAGATGAACTAACAGAAACAGTCAGTGTGGAATTGGCAGAGCTGTTTACCATTCTTTCTATCGACACACAGTATCTCCATGCCTCTAATGAGATGCGTCAGTTGTTCGGTCGTGCAGCTCTGGAAGGTGGCAATGAAGCAGAACCTGCCGGTGGGAGGCGGCGAGGTAGAGGAGGGGCACAGCAAGTTGGCCTCGCTGGAGCTGTTGCAGGTAGAAACATACCAGGTGGGCGTAATCTTGCCTCTCTAGGTCTACGTCGAAACATCTTTATTCAGGGGAAGGAAGAATGGCCTCGTGCTACCTCTGGTGGCCTGGGTATGGAAGTGGTCGAGAAGCGTAGAGATGGCACAGTGGAATATCGGTTTGTCCACAATAAATCTTACCAGGATATTCAAAGGCAATTTGAAACTTGCGTAGCATCTATGGACCCTAATCGCATGATCCAGCTGCTACAATTCAACCGTAAGTGTATATCTTGCTTGTCATGATTTCCCCTCATTTTTATTACGGCTTACACCTAGCAAACTACGATAAAAGCACTTCTGAATTATTTATCCGTATTCTCATCGTAGCTAACAATTCGTCTAGCATATCACATCTCTACCTTACTTCAAGTGTCCGAGATTGCTAAACAAGAACGGGACCATGCTACTTCCGGAGACCTTCTCGAACGAGCATTATTTTCATTTGGCCGATCGGTGCATTCGACATTTGCACATAACATATCCCAAGGCAAAGCGCGGCTTAGCTTTCGTCGAGCAGAAAACCGCGAGTTTTGGCTAGCGTCATGGAGATATATCAACAACCTAGGAATGCGTTCCACTTGGCGGACAGCATTCGAATGGGGAAAGCTTGTGCTGAGCTTAGACCCCAATGAGGATCCTTACTGTATCCGCCTAGTCATCGATCAACTTGCTCTCCGCGGTCGACAACCAAAACAACTGGTCGATATAGCGACCTCTGACCATCTCCAAGATCTCTGGAAGATCCCACCAAATATTGTGATGTCAGTAAGCCTTGCATATAGCCAGCTCAGCAGGCCCGACATGGCCAGAGCAAAACTGGGCTTTGCTATTCAAGAATACCCGTGGCTCGCGGCCCGTCTTTGCCTAGAGCTGGATATCAGTCCTATTCCAAAGCCAATTTGGGGGAGGAAGCCATTGACTGAATATCAGAACGTTCTCTGTGAGCTGTATGTTACCAAGGCTAAGGACCTATGGAACACCCCAGAGGCTACATCTCTGCTGGTCGAGGTGGCTTCGTCCTGTGGAGACTTGATAGCTAACCCAATTCCTTCATCGCTTGTGGTGTTCGACGAGGTCAAATTAGCCCGCCATGTCATTCTGACGGACACCCCGGCTCTCATCAGCCTGCTCGACCGCCGGCTGACAGCAAGATACACATCAACCTCTGACCCACTTCCCCCAGATGACTCTCTCTGGTCGTATTCAACCACCAGCTCGGAAACACCTGCGCACCGAAATTTGGAGAATCCTGCGGATATCCGTCGCGAGTATGCCACCCTTCAGAATTTCTTCCGTAATCTGGTTCCGTGGTTATTTGAAGGCCAAGGAGCCATCAATCCAGACACTGGAGCTCCACCTACAACAGAGGACGTGGAGCGTCGCATAAGGGAGTCTGGAGTGTCACCCAACACGATCGCTCAGCGCACAGCACGGCTTGAGCAGTTACGTCAAGCTCTTCGGGAGTTCGAGTTTAATATTGATAACCCGGATGACGACGGAGACGGAGAACTTCTGAGAGCTCATGGGGATGGAGATGATTCAGACGAACATGAAGATACTTGATTTCTATGATTGTATAAATGCACTAACCCTAGTCGGGGGTGCATTGGTTAAATTTCGTGCAGGGATAGTTCTATTTGTCCACCTTTGAGAGTAGCATTCGGGCGGAGTCTACCTCGATATATCTGAAGCACCTTCAATGTTCTGTATTATATGAATCCGCAAAATAGAAGCTCTTCATCAGGTGAAGCAATTTGGGCAGCGAAGTTACAAAAGTCGTCGAATGATGTTGAAGCTGCAGAGGTTTCCTAGGTTCTCCAGGGCAGTTTGTTTGCTTGGCATGAGTGATTTACAGTAATTAAATCCGGTCTGCAGAAACAAAAACTGCCACCTCCATGTTCCATGCCAGCTCAGCCACCACCACAAGCCCTAACCCATGAACCCGGAGGGCCTGCTGACGTCGATTGTCTCGGCTGCTCAATACATTCACCAATCTAAACATCTCGTGCCTATCCTGCACTTGTTCAGACTGTGTGATGCAGCCTGCATAACCTGCTTCTGAACAATACTTCCACGTAAGCCCCGACTAGCAACCAACCACTGCCTAACATTCAACTTTTATATTTAGATCATAGGGTCTAGTTTGGCTCAATCTCTTGTAACCTGAATCCCGTGTGCGCTATTTGGACGTCATCTACAGTTATCGACTCTTGCGGTCCTCCTTTGTCGGAATCGATTCATTGTCCTGATATAGTTACAGAGGTTTACATCTGGGAGGCAGCGAGCGCAGCTGCTCTGTCTAGGAGCGACGCACTTCTGAATATAACTACCTCCTCGGAAAACTTCAATCATGCGGTCCAGCATAGCCAATCGCCTTCGAAGCTCGTCCCTCAGTGCCGTTCCTCCTCCGCAATCGTCTGCCGACTATTCCACTCCTTTAGCCCGAGTCGCCGCGAGCATACTGTACCGATCACCTATACTCTCGAAAGACAATAGGCCAATCTACATTCTGAATGCTGCTGCATTACCGGACACCCGTGAGGCAGACTTCGACTCTTTGCTTCCCTACGTCCTTGCGAGATTACCTGGAGAGGAGGAGCTGTTAAAAGGCTCAGAGTATGAGGTGATATTCTTCGCCGGAGGGGGTTCCGATGGCGCAACCTCTGCGAAGAAGAACAGACCAGGGTGGGGATGGTTCATACAGGCATACCACGTCCTTTCGAGAGCCATGAGGAAACGATTGCAGAAGCTGTATATTGTTCACGAAAGGAGCTGGGTGAGGATCTTGGTGGAGATGTTCTCTACTATCGTGAGCCCAAAATTCAGGAGGAAGATTGTTCATGGTACGTATAAGGGTGGACTTCAATTCTGAAACAATCAGGAAATGGCTGCTCGGAGATGCGCTAATGTGGAGACTCGCAGTTTCTACGCTGAGCAATTTAGCGCTCCACATCGCGATCGAAAATCTCCTCATCCCACCTTCTGCCTACCTGCACGATCGACGCCTCTCAAATGAAATATATGCTCCGTATGCGAGCGGACGACGAGCCTTTGCGGTCAGGCAGCCTCTTCCAAGGAATAGCGATGGCACAACAAGGCTTCCTCGTATACTTCGAGAAACAACCAACTTTGTCCTCATGGAGCAAAACATAGTCACTGAAGGCCTTTTCAGGGTTCCCCCACACTCTAAGTTGAAAGAAGTTCTGAAGGAGGCGTATGACCGAGGACAGAAGTTCATCATTTGGAAGGATAACGATACCGTTCTTCCAGTTCCAGAATACGATAATGCTGAAGGCATTGAAGAAGTCATAGGAGAGATCGATCAGCGGGATGCTTACGGGGCTATTATGGCTGCAGGAATGATCAAGTCGTGGTATGCTGATCTTCGGCAGCCTATATTTCCTCAGTCTACGTACAAAGATGTGAAAAGGCTGTTTGGTGATCCGGATGATCTTCCTTCACTCGAAAGGCTAGCAGAGTTAATATCTCCAACATCGGAATGGTCTATTCTTCCATTAATCTCGCGCGAGATCATGACTAGGCACCTATTACCACTTTTGGACGCGATTGCAGCGCGGCAGGAACAGAACAAGATGAGTCCGGAGAACCTGGCTGTATGCTTTGCTCCAGCCTTACTATGTGGTCCCGATCAACTTGAAGATGCTAAAATATCATCCATCGTCCGGCGCATTCTGATGGTTGCCACTGAATTGTGGTCTAACGAACTTGGAAAAGCTTGCGGGATAGATCCTGCCGCATTTGGAGCGGACCTGTGCCTACCCAAAGATCGTATTGATTGGGATGATCCTTTGGAAAGTAGGGCTTACAGCCAACCGGCTGATGAAGTAGACGAATTTCAAGTTACTGGCATTATACTTCAGGACAACGAGGCTCCCGATGAGCAACCCCCTCCTCTACCGCCTAGATCTAGCAAACCTCAGCCTCGCGATACGTCCGAATATTCTCCCGATGATTCCGCAACCAAACGTAAACCAGCGCCTCCCCTTGTGGTTCCGCCAAGGTATTCGACCATTGTCGCAGATGGCTTCAATGATGTCGCGGAATCACCAGTCAGCTATGCAGCAGTGACTGATGGGTTTGCTCCACCGCGTCCTTCTCCGTGGGAAACTCCCGACGAGAAGAAATCTGGTACGAACAGTGCTGGCGATCCTCCTACTCCCACAATTATTCTCCCGAAGCGAAAAGCCCTGACAGCAGAGCAGATCGGTAATGCCGAAAGCGCCGCAGCGCAGTCCCAATCACGAACCCTCTCAGATAGTAAGATGGCATTGCCGGGATTGGCAAATATGAGCATTGCAGATGCCATTAAGCGTAAACCGGTGCAGACGTCTCAGGAGATTCCAGAAAAGACGAACGTCAGTGGAAAAGAATCCGGAATATCTCCTTTAGCTCCAGAACCACAATTGACGGAAGGATCCGCTCCTGCGAGCTGGGCCAGGCGCAATTCTTTAGAACCTCAAGCTGCTGTAAACGGAATCCGCAGGCCAAGTTGGCCTGCATCTGCAAACCGAACGCCGACTATTAATTCCCTTGCTCGGCCCGTTTACCCATCAATGACGACCCCAGCTGCACCACCTCCTGCCAAGCCCAGCACGCTTGCACTCCCCAAGCCACGCCGCAGGGCGCCATCACCTGGATTACTACAACGAATGCCTTCTTTTGAACCTCCGTCGTCTTCACAAACGTCTTCGGAGAAAGGTCTTCCACCTAAGCTCCCACCACGGAAAATGAATCTGAGAAAAGAGTCTGTGGACGACCTCCGCCGGTTGTATGAAGAGAGAGCCGGGGCGGCAAAGAGCTTGGTTGAAGCTGGATTACAAAAATGATCATTTCCATGTCTATCTTTGGCAGCATCGGGCATATCAGGTACATTTTCTTGTGAAAATTTAGCATGTCTTTTCCTGCATGTATTTTCTCTTGGGGTCTTTGTGCGGTGTTTTATGGAAGAGCATATCGAGGCGACTTTCCTTTTCAGGATACCCAACGGACATGCATTACTAGATAATACAGTAATTTAATGGCTCCCATAGGCTTAATGGAGACACGAGACTCACAACAAAGAGAAGTCTTGGCATTAGCGTCTTTATCGATAAAGCACGTAATTACCCTTGCACATCCGACAATTGGACCATCCACTGCCGCAACAAAATTATGACTCTAGCAAACCGCAACGCCCACTAAGGAGTTTTCCAATATTACATTCGCTCCTCCCCCTCAAATAGATTTCTGCGTATTTAGAGAGTTGTAGAAGAAGCGTCACAGACATCATGGGGTCTACATTCGGCCAACATTTTAGGGTAACGACGTAGGTGAATTCGCTTTTCACGAAGGAACCCTACTGACTGACTCCCCTCCCTACAGCTATGGCGAATCTCATTGCCTGTCCGTCGGCTGCATAATCGACGGCTGCCCCCCTGGTATGTCTCTCACCGAATCCGATATCCAGCCTCAAATGACACGACGGCGACCTGGCCAATCCGCCATCACGACCCCGCGCAATGAAAAGGATCGCGTGGAGATTCAGTCAGGCACTGAGTTTGGAGTTACGCTGGGCACGCCAATTGGGCTCAGGGTTATGAATGAGAATCAGAGGAAGCAGGATTATGGGAACAATACGATGGATAGATTTCCACGACCTAGTCATGCGGATTGGACGTATCTGGAGAAATATGGGGTGAAAGCTTCCAGTGGTGGTGGGAGGAGTAGTGCTAGGGAGACTATTGGTATATCTTTCAGACCTGGGATGGGATTTGGAGCTAATTGCGATTACAGGACGTGTTGCTGCTGGGGCAATTGCAGAGAAATACCTCACACTGGCACACGGCGTCGAAATTGTGGCATTCGTTTCTTCAATCGGAAACGAGTTCCTCTTCCCTCCTACACCCACACACCCGACCGCTGCGACAAATCCAGAGTTCTTGAAGATGATTGAGACGATAGACCGCAAGACAGTAGACTCCTTCCTACCAGTCCGATGTCCCAACGAGGAAACTAGTAAGCGCATGGAGACTTTGATATCAGATTTTCGGGATCGCCATGATAGCATAGGAGGGACTGTTACTTGCGTGATACGTAATTGTCCGAGTGGACTTGGAGAGCCGTGCTTTGACAAGCTAGAGGCAATGCTTGCGCATGCGATGCTAAGCATACCAGCAACCAAGGCTTTCGAGATAGGATCAGGATTCGGTGGTTGCCAGTTACCTGGCTCAATACATAACGATCCTTTCATCAAAACACCCGTCGTACCGCCTTCACAATCAGGTGCACAATCATCTACCACACGACCGCGTCTTACAACCAAGACGAACAACTCTGGAGGCATACAGGGAGGTATTTCGAATGGCGCACCAATATATTTCACAGTCGGCTTCAAGCCACCAGCAACGATCGGGCAGGCGCAACAGACGGCCACATACGAAGAAGAAGATGGCGTTCTAGAAGCAAAGGGGCGACACGACCCTTGTGTTGTGCCTCGCGCAGTTCCCATTGTCGAAGCAATGGCGGCTCTCGTTGTCATTGATGCACTGTTAGCTCAGCACGCACGGCAATCGGCAAGAAGTCTCCTCCCTCCACTCAAAAAAACCATCCCCGCGTTGCAAACGGTAGTGGGTGGCGAAGCGGCGGCAGCGCAGGCGGAGAGAAACTCAAAGAACGGAGCTGACAGCGTTTGATCGTTAATTTGCGAGCAAGGGCAAGCATTTGGTGAATAATGATAACATTGTTAATTTCAGTATTCGATAAATTATTCAGGGCTTGCTCGGCAGTTGAGGGGGCCTGTAGTTTGAAGAAGGGGAAACAGCTATGGTACGAGACGGGTGGATTTGGAATCAATGTGCTGAAACTCTTTCCTGATAGATCAGCCAGAGGCATCTTTTGATCTTAAGCGTGATGGTGATGATGATGGTGAAGGCGTTCAGGAGCTTGTAGGCGATGGATGGTGCCGATGCTCAAGCCTTAAAAAGATATCGGCGAATGTTGGAATAAGCTCGGGCCATAGCTTGATTTCCTTGTGGGACGCCGTCTCCTTTGCATTCTACTCGGAATCTGCAGTCAAATCCAGGCTTACCAGGGCATGGCATTCTGGAAGACTGGGCCGAAGCCCATCAATGCAAGTCCAACCAACGGTGAATAATCCATGCTAATCAGATCAGATACCGCCAATAGCCCTACTCGACTCTCCAACGGCTAACGTCATTGATTATCCAGTGTGCTATTGTTGTTGTCGCAGCCCTAGCCAAAGGTTACGGAATTGAGCCCGCCCAGAATGTTATCTGTAAACACCCTTTTCAGCTCGCCAACATTCAAACCCCCTCACGTCCTGAGACCTGTGGCCAAGCCTGCCCCGTCCCCTATCCCTCCGCTGAACCTGGAAATATGGCGCGCGCTGTGGTGTCCAAGGAGGACGACTCCAACTCGCCCTCCGGCAGCAACAATAGCAGCGGGCACGCTGAGCAGAAGACGACGAAGCGACGCTGCGTTCAGAGCGCGTGCGTGCCTTGCAGAAAACGGAAATCAAAGGTAGACGCACTCCCAACTTGCTGTGCTGCTGTCCCCCGGGGATCACGTCTCCATCAACGTCATTTGCTGACACTTTCATGGGTTTGCAGTGTGATGGCAGCACCCCCGTCTGCGCAACATGCACCGCAGTATACAAGACCGAATGCCATTACGACGCCGAAAGCGAGAACCGCCGCAGCAAGGCTGGTGTGAAGAGAGATAGCACTTCGCTGGTTGAGCCTAAAGGTGCGGCCGACATTATCATTGCTTCTATCCGAAGTCTGCCAGAATTGGAGGTCCAAGAAATCATACAACAGATCCGGAGAGATGATAATTTGGATTCACTGGCGGACTCTTTGCGGAAGATTGTAACACTACCGCCCAAGTCGGACGGGAAGACATCGTTGGAAGGAGATCTGTCAGTTCTGATCGGGAAGCCGGCAGTTACTCGGTCGGGCGTCTCAAGGCATTATGGCCATACTTCGAGTCTCGGTCTTGTGAAAGAGGACGAGAATTATTCGATCCAACAACAGATTACTTCTCCTATCACACCTGGCCAGGAAAATTGGACAACTGTCACCAAGGACCTGCAATTCCTATATCATTTATTCGACCTATACTTCAGGTGGTCGCATCCTTTCTACGTTCTATTCTCACGGGAATGTTTTTACAAAGACTTCAAATCCGGACGGCAAAAGTATTGTAGTCCCTTGCTGGTGAATGCGATATGCGCATTCGCCTGTCATTTTTCCGATGACCCGGCAGGTCGAACAGATCCGAAGAACCCAAGGACGGCGGGTGATCATTTCTTTGCTGAAGCCAGACGACTGCTCTATGAGGACGAAACACCGTGTCTTACGACTGTCCAGGCGTTGGCTGTCATGGGTTTGCGTGAGCCGTCTGCGGGGCGTGACAGTTCCGGTTTCATGTACGCCGGCAGATGCTTGAGGATGGTAGTGGAGCTGGGCTTGCATTTGAACTTCGCTTCGGCAGCTACCCTCGGACTGACCAAATCAGAGATTGAGGTTCGAAAGGTGACTTTCTGGGGCTGTTTCACGTATGATACGTAAGCAAATTTCCCAAATTAGTCTTGCATTTCAAGAACTGACTAACAATAAAACAGAGCGTGGTCGTTAGCCATTGGCAGAATATCTCAGCTACCGAGGACCGCTATTAATCTAGAGAAACCGATACTTGACGAACCAGTCACCCTCGACAGCAAGTTTCAGAACTTTATCACCGATGGAGATCAACGAGGTGGTATTCTTACAAATCGGCAATTTCTTCAGCAAATTAGCACTTTATCTGAACTTGTCAATGATGCTGTTTTCATGTTCTACGCTCCTAGGGAGAGGTTCACGAGTAGGAGATTGCTCGAATGCCACAAGAAATATACGAATTGGTACAGGGCTCTGCCTAGGCCACTCCAGTTACCGGAGAATCCGGAGAGGAATCCTGCTCCACCACATGTTCTCACTCTACAGCAAGTTTGACCACATAGTTTTGACATATTTAATTACTAATATTTCGCAGCATGTACTACTACACATGCAACGTCCATTTATTTCGGCCTCTCCTAAAAGTAGACCTCCTCCACTCTGACATTCGTCCTCGAGACATGTGTTTCCAAAGCGCAAACAAAGTCTCCGAAATCCTACGCATCTATCGACAGCACTACAGCTTACGATGCGTGAACCTCCTACTCACACACATACTCCTCTCATCCTGCACAGTCCACCTCATCAACTACGCTTCAGCCACCGCGTCCCGGAATCTCGCCGAGGGCCTCCGAGCCCTCGAAGACATTTCAACCTGCCACCACTTCGGCACCCGCGCCTTCAAAATCATTTACGCCCTGTCCCAGAAATGGGGCCTCCCTTTCCCGGAAGACATTCTCAAGAATACGCGCCTCATACTCTCGGATGAGAATGCGATGACGTCACCACCTGCGGATACGTTCTTCGCGCCTATCGTAAACGAGTCGTCAGCACAGCCGGCTGCGACGGACGGATATTCTGCTACTACGGCAGGAGCCACAACCGCTGTAGACGGAGGTGCTGAGGCTAGCGCTAAAGACCCTTCCCGCCGCGAATCCCTAACAATGTTCGCCACCGTCCCCTCTGCCGTCCCCTCCCCAACATCCCCCCACCACCAACGCACCCACTCCATATCCGCACGCTCCTCAACACCATTATTATCTAACATTGCATCCACCCTTGCCTCCTCCGCTAATCCTGCTCTGGCCTTCCATCCTGCAACTACAAACATGGCTTCTTCAGGGGGTGTCGCGCCCGCCGAACAGCTCTTCTGGACCCCGTTTCAGGGCCAGGGCGTACCGCTGTTGGGGAATAATATCCATGTGAGTCCAATGGATTTGAGTTCCATGTTGGGCGCGGTGGATGATTGGGAGAGTTTTAGTAGGGATGGGTTTAAGATAAGTGAAAGTTGGGCGTTGGAGGGGGAGGCGGGATTTTCGGGGGGAGGAGGAGGCGGCGGCGGTGGTG
>KV745424.1:0-18225 GCA_001692735.1 Lepidopterella palustris CBS 459.81
AGCAATTCTCGTGTATATAAGGAGCTTCCACCTCTTAGATAGAAAGACAAGACACTCGTTCAACTCCAATTCCTTCCTTCCAAAAGAGTCCAATAGATATACACACAAAATACTGCAAAACCAGGAATATATGGCAAAATACCTATTGCCTAGATGCGTAACCGCATATTGGCTAGTTCTTAGGCAACACTTAGGGCGGAAGCCGTTGAACCATCTAGTAGGAAGGAAGATGGAGAATATCTTCATTGTTGTAAGTCAAACAGCTACGAAGCCGATATACAGGGGTCACGTAATATAATGACAAAGGAGAAATCCACCAATTAGCTCAGTTCAACAGAAGCTGATCTCGCTAGTGACTGATTCTCTACACTTTTTCTGGTTCTGATTGGGGAAACATGGCGATGGTGGGCTGACCAATCACCGCAAACTAGATTTTACCACCACACTTTCAACAACCCTGAAGCACAAACTGGACACCGGCAAACAAGGCATATCTTCTCCCACGGAGAATTTCAATATCCCTCATGCATACGACCAATACCACGCCATCCCGAAATCGCACCGCCCGCAATCGAACCCAACATAGCCACCCATCGTAACCGCGCCTCAATCCCACAGCTGCACAAGCGGCACAACACCATCACCTGCATCTCAAACCATTCTCGAAGACTCTAAAAGCTTCTAGAGCGCTGAAACGAAACCCACTTTCACCGCCGCAGCCTCGTACAGCCTCGTATCAAAGCTTATTTCCGCGCCCGGCGTGTTCGAGTTTCCCTATCCGCAAAAGTGTCGGAGCATTTCAAGCCCAATGACGTTCTCAGCCCCAGACGTGCAACTAAGCTATCTCTAGGCAAAACTATTAACTATTGTGCGAGGTTGACGCCAGCAAAGGAGGGTTGGGTATATATATAATAGGTTATCTCAATTCAAAAATTTCCCCCCAAAAGCATCCAGATTCCAGTCGTTCAATTCAGTCTCCTCGCTCTACAACTGCACCCCCCAACTCTCTCGCGCCATCCGCGCTCCTCGCTCCCCTTGATACACGCAAAATGGGTTGCTTCTCCTCCAAAGAAAAGAACGCCCCGCCCCCCTCCCGCGCCCACCCTTTCATAAAAAACATTACGAACACGGCCCCTCCCAAACCTGCCCTTGAAAAAGCCGCCGCTCCCTCTCCAAAACCCACCACCTTAACTACCAACAACAAAGACAAGGGGAAAAAACGACCCTACAAGTCCGACGGCGTGGCCGAGAGCAGCGACCCCACCGACGTCCCCGACAGCACAACAGACTGCCCGCCAACCGCTCCAAGCATGGGCGTGCCCATTTTCACTTACACGGCGCCGGATCCGACGCCTTCCACCACCCACAGCGGCCACTATGGCAACACTTCCACAACAACGTATACAGTGCCGGACACGACCTCGAATTCGCATTCATCTGGAGGCGGGGGGCAGCATTATACGGGACCGTCGACTTATACGGCTCCGGCCACTTCGTCGTATAGCCAGTATTCGAGTTATGGGGGCCATTCGGGCGGGCATTCGACTAGCTATGGGGGTGACTCTGGGGGGTGTTCGGGCGGGGATGGGGGTGGATCGTCTGGTGGTGGTGGTGGTGGTGGTGGGGATTAGTCGAGTGAGTGTACGTTTTTGTATAGGGACTATGCGGTGGGCAGTTTCTCGGTTAATTGGGTCGTGTGGCTCCTGGACTCGGAGTGCGCTGGGCACGGTGGGTCGGATTTTGTGTGATGTTACGTTGGGCTGAGGTTCCGGTTCGTTTTTGGAGGGCGGTGAATATGTATATCTAATTACGAGCCTCTCTACTTCACAATTAGTAAAACATCATGCGTTAGTCAGAAGATACTGTTTGGAAAAGCCTATTCGCAAGGATGGGAAAAATTGCCTGTCAGCACCACTGCCCACCGCTCTCATTGCCATTACAGCCAAATTTCAGCCTTTAACAAGGCAAGCACTTTGCCAGTAGACTAATGCTATGCTGGGTATTTCTATTACTCTAAACTCAATCAGCAGCTGCAGGATTTAGAAGACATCATACACCATGCCCCCGCGTCTTTGACAACATTTGGCCTAATATATGTCTCCAAAACACTCTCACGCGTCATTTCCATGGCCGCCTGACTCAACATACACCCTGACATTGTTTATATTTTCCCTTCGTCAACATCTAGCAAGCGGGCCAAGGTAGCCCATTGCGAACATCAAAAGCCGGGAGACCGGCGATCCCCATTTCCCGGTCTAGAGCTGATTCCGCTTCCTGATCTTCCATGTCGACGTCATTGCCGTACGGAGTCTGATAGCTGGCCGGCTCTCCGAGTCCTTGGTATTGCTCCTCGTATATAGTTTCTCCGCCTCCAATCCAGAAAGGTCCACCTTCCAAAGCCTTCCTCTCCACCACCATCTCCGCCATCATAACCTCAACCTCCTCATCTGGCAACCAGTGCGTTGCCTTTAGGTGAATTTCCAGATCATAATCGCGCGTGAATCGGTAAGCACATCCTTCGACTAAGCATGGAATATTCCTTCCGCTCTCTTCGTAACCGACACCAGTCAGATTTGATAGCGTCGTAGGGTTGGCTCCTCGCTTCTTGGTGGGCTTTGGAGCCGTGTCGATACCTCTGGCTTTCTTCCTCAATTTAGGCATTCCCTCCAGCCCTAGATGCGCGGTTCGGATATGCTCTTCGAGCCCTTGCTTTGTACTGGCGGCATGTCCACATGCTCCTTCTCCAGTCCAGGCTATAATCTCCACGACTTTTGACTTGTTGACGTTGAATTCGCCGCAGACGAAAGGTTTGGCTTTGTTGTGGATGGCTTGAATATGCACGTTTAGATTACCCTTTTTTGTGAAAGCTCGGTCGCAATGCGGGCATGGGAAATTTCGACGAGCATCAAGCGGTGTGCCGTGCGCAATTTCTATGTGGGCTTTGAGTGTTGCTTTGGTGGCACATTTCATCCCGCAGTGCTCGCAAGTAGGAGGATGGGCCTCGGCGATATGGGCTTGTAGTTGTGGGTAAGTCTGAAAGCCTACAGGATTAGTAGGCGGGGATGAGGTATCATTCCCCGCTTCAGCAGCTTCGTCAGCTGCTGTGCAGATGTTGCAGAAGTACCGTGGTCCGCTATGAACGGTAGCAGTATGCCTTTTCAGATTCTGTGCTGTTTCAAATCCACAAGTGCAACGCTCCCCCGTCGCTTCGTCGACGTAGTTGCATGGATACGGAAGCTCGCCTAAGTGTTTGACGTTGATGTGTGCTTGCAGTGTTGAGTGCTTCCGGAAGACCTCGTTGCATGGCGGGTATTCCTTGCAACGGAATTGCTCTTTCCGCTCATTACTATCATGCGTCTTCCTATGTGCACGCATTCGTTGGCCTGTGACGAAATTCTTCCCGCAGCCTTCCCAGTCACAAACAAACTTGCGTTCTCCGCCGTGTATAGAGGTGAGGTGGTGCTTTAGATGCGTACTACGACGGTAAGCCTTGTCGCAACCAGCATGAGTGCAGACATAGGGTCGCTCGTTTGTGTGCGTGCGAATGTGTTCAGCGAGTCTGCAGGGACGATTGAAGGATCGATCACAGTTTTCGATAGGACAATGGTAGCAATACAAGCGATTGGCCTCACTGCTTGCCCGAGAGGTGGTGATAGGAGTTCGAGGAGTAGAAGTGGGCTCGTCGTCGATATCAGTGTCTAGGAAGTCCTGAGAATATTCTGATTGACTGTCCTCATCATCGAGCTCTGCCTAGCATTGTCAGTATGATTTCAGCACTGTGTTTGGGAGCTGCTCACCTGGACGAGCCTTTTTGGGGATTGATTCGCTGTCACCTCCTCGGTCGATAAGCTTCCGCTTCTTGACTGATCGAGAGGCCATCCTGCCTCCCAAGTTGTCGGATAATACGACTAGGAATTGCTGTTGAGCAAGCAGCAATGCCTCCGGGAGGCGTTGTGACCGAACGCAGGGGATAAAAAAAAGTTGGTGTGCCAAGATTTCACTCTCGGAGATCGGCGAAACCTACTCCGGCGTAGCTTCTTTTTCGTGAATCTCGAGCGTTTGCGGCCGCCTTTCAACTCTGCGCAGACTTACTACCCACTGCACCCTCTTCCGAACCCGCGCGCTTCATAATTTCAAACCGAACCTAGGTTTATAATCCTCTGGGAAGACCGCCCTGCCAATAATATGTCAGATTTCGGAGGCGGAGACGACGACGCCGGAGATGTCGGTGGTTATGAGTATGTCATGGCCTTCTCAATTGCTGGCGCGTTTCTTCCGCCAAATATATGGTCATTTGTCACGCAAATATTCTATCTAACGCATTCTCTTATCTCAGGGAGGTTCTTGACGATCTCAGTGACGACAACGCAGAGCCCTACATCTACGAGGATGATGAACCAAAGGAAGATGGTCCCGGAGCTGAAGACCCAGACGGTGTAGAGCAGGACCCGAACGGGCCGAATAATGTCGTCGTGGGTGGAGATCCAGGTGCTGCAGCTGCAGCCAAAACCGAACAAAAGAACACAGTCAAGAACATGAAGGAAAAGAGGGTGCCCAACGAAAAGCGCTCGACTACTCCGTACATGACAAAATATGAAAGGGCAAGAGTCTTGGGTACACGGGCGCTGCAGATTAGGTGGGTTATTTCGAGCAGATACTGGCAAAGAGCCACCAAGAACGACGCTGGTTATGTAACGATCACTAACCGAGATCCTCAGTGGAAATGCTCCGGTTCTCATCGATGTCGAGGGAATGACGGATCCTCTGCAAATCGCTATAAAGGAGCTTCGAGAGAAGAAGATTCCCCTGGTGGTGCGTAGATATCTTCCAGATGGATGGTAAGTGTATACGGCGGCCCTACGGTAACACACCAAATTAACCGGTCTGTAGGTATGAGGATTGGACGTGCGAAGAGTTGCTGTGAGGGTTAGTTTGAGCTTTCTTGCATATACGGAGTTCTTGGAGGGGACAAAAGAGGATTTGGGTAGGCGACTAGGAGTTCTGAGCCGCAGACCAACCCAATTTTAGTCCAGCGTAAATTTATGATAACTAATAATACCCTTTAGCGGTATGAAAAATGTAAAGATTTCAACTGCCTTGGAAAGATTCAAGCATCTGCCGGGCTCACGTCGGAAATTGTTGCTCTTTTCAGTCATCAAAGTAGGATCCAGCGGGGTGAGAAAAAAGTTGCCCCGCATTGGACGTCAGTGGAAACCAAAGCTTCGGTATAGCCGCGAAACCGATATTTCCCTTTGAGCATCTACACTTCAAGGTCTTCACTAACCATTCTACTATCACACTCCATCATCATGTCGTTCAATACTACAGCTACGATTGCGTCTTTTGGCGGCAAATTGCTAAAGCTCACCCACAAAGCGTCTAGTACGAATTGCGACATGGCTCTCAACCTCTACCTCCCACCACAAGCTTCAAAACCGGGCTCCAAGGTCCCAGTATTGTTCTACCTATCTGGTCTAACTTGTACCGGTGACAATTGTGCGGAAAAAGGCTTCTTCCAGCACAGTGCAAGTCAGAAGGGAATTGCAATTGTCTATCCAGACACAAGCCCAAGTGCGTCTCATTTCTACTTATTTCCTCGGACCGAGCTGATCAGGGAAATACAGGGGGCTTGAAAATCGAAGGTGAAGACGATGCATATGATTTTGGATCAGGCGCAGGCTTTTATGTCAACGCGACGAAAGAACCATGGACAAAGGGTTACAACATGTACACATATATCACCGAGGAACTTCCTAAAGCCTTATTCTCTTCGTTCGATGAATTAGACTCGGAGAGAGTCAGCATCACAGGACACAGCATGGGCGGGCATGGAGCATTGACTCTCGTGGGTGGACCCTCTTGACGTGGCAGTGACAAAAGGCTGACAGAACCTAATTAGTTCCTCAAAAATCCTGGATTGTATAAGTCCGTCTCAGCCTTCGCTCCAATCGCGAATCCGACCAATTGCCCGTGGGGTCAGAAAGCATTCAAAGGATATTTTGGAGAGGACCAGCAAGGAAAATGGAAAGAGCATGACGCGACTGAGCTGGTTAAGCAATGGAAAGGACCTCTAGATATACTGATCGACGTGGTGCGCCTACCTCACTCCTGGTCAGCCTAATGCTCCGGATATTAACATGGTCAACAGGGCACCGGTGACAACTTCTACAAGCAAGGACAGCTTCTACCAGAAAACTTCATGAAAGCTGCAAAGGAAGCTGGGAACGACAAGAATATCAACCTCCGAATGCAGCCCGACTACGATCACAGTTATTTTTTTATTTCAACATTCGCCGACGACCACGTCGCCCATGCAGCAAAGTATTTGCTGGCGTAGTAAGTGAAATGCATACATCCCAGCCCAAAATCTGCGGGCTCACGAATCCAGAAGCGGCACCGCTAGAATGCAAAAGTTGTAGATTCGGGCAGCCATGTAAATATGTGGATTTTGGAATGGTTTTGGCGTTCTCATCTCGCCTTGCTTGCTGCGACATGTGCTTGACACTGGCTGCAAGTTATTCCGTCTTTAAAGAACGGAATCTCCAGATTGACCTTTCAATATCCAATAATAGTCGATCCAATAGAGGTTTTCTACCTTTATAATGATGTGCAGCTGTTATGCTGCTATTGAACCAACCCAAGTAAAGCCCTTTTAGGCATCCTGCACATAAATATAATATATACATCTAAGCTACAGTTTAACCTCATAGACTATTTTGAAGTAAAACGTTATAATCAGATAATGTGGTGTGGTGAGAACCAGCACACGACAACGGCCAGCGAAGCCTTTTGAAACATGCGACATCCCACTTCGCCGGTTCATCGCCGAGAGCAGACCCTGACCGCTACACAACAAAGAATTCCCCAACATCAGACCAACGCACGAAACCGACGTGTATGTGATTAAAAAAAAGTCTCGAGCACTTCTACAAAGTCACTATTCTCTCCACTAATCACTGACGCGCCTAAGTAATTTGCCGCTGCGCCGCCTTTTCACCGCCCATAACGTTTCCATGATGCAGCATCACTGCCCAATCACTCGGTAGCATTAAATTCGCCCAGCCTTCGCAGGACCACCACATCGCCCCTCTCGTTGTACATTCTCATGAGAATAGCCCAGCAACTATCCACCTGATCGTATTTATCATTCTGTGTACACCCGAGTCGGTGGTGTATCATGGAGGCCCAGGTACGTTTCTTTCCAAGCGACTGTTATATCATCCATCTCAGGCGTCCTTTTGCTCGTCAATAAATAGCACTTTACTGACTATTATTGCTAATATCAGGTCGAAAATGCCATTGAGATCGCCTGGAACCCAACTGCCAACCAGAGTCTCAGAGCTCAAGCCCTCGAATTCCTCAACCAGCTCCGTGCCGACCCCACTGCCTGGCAGGTTTGCCTTGTCCTGTTTACCCGAGACCCTCGACCTCTTGAGGTAGTACGTCACTTTTCTCTGGAGGTAGTCAATAATGCTGTTCAAGAGTATCGGTTAGACTCTCAGAGTCTGGGATACATCAAGGAAAACCTTATGGGGTACATACGAAATGTTTATACGCCGGGATCGCGTCAGGATAGTGTCGACACCGCCCACATACAAAACAAGCTCACACAGACCATGACATATCTTTTCACGTCATTATACTCCTCCGGCTGGCAGACGTTCTTCGATGACTTCCGAACACTCGCTGGTGACTCGACGGCTATTGGCACTGTTAATGTAGCGGGAACTATACTCTACCTTCGGATGCTAGGTCAGGTGCATGATGAAATTGCAGACATTCTTGTTTCAAGATCGTCGGATGAGCAGAAGCGGAACATGGAACTGAAGGACCTAGTCCGAGCCAGAGATGCCCGGAAAATTGCGTTATCCTGGCAAGAAATTCTCGCAAAATGGAGGCAAACCGACCTGATGATTGTGGAGATGTGCCTGAAGAGTGTCAGCAGGTGGGTCAGCTGGATCGACATATCCCTTGTCGTGAACGAGACCATGCTCACCAACTTCCTTCAAATGGCCGGACAACAGGGCATTGAATCTGCGGAGAGTCCAGAAGGAAAGGTCAGGGACGCTGCAATTGATGCTTTTACGGAGATTGTGGGCAAGAAAATGAAACCTGCTGACAAGGTTGAATTGATTGTGTTCCTTAACTTGGGAAATGTTGTTGGCCAGTTGATAGGAAGTCCTGCTCTGTCTGACTTGCGATCAACTCCAAGTTATGATACTGACCTTGCAGAGACTGTGGCAAAGCTCGTAAACAGCACTGTCTCTGACATTGTCAAAGCCCTAGACAATGATTCCATCGACGGACAGACGCGACAGCGATCCGAGGAATTATGTCAAGTCTTTGTTCCTTA
The DNA here is from genome assembly GCA_001692735.1 of Lepidopterella palustris CBS 459.81. Lineage (NCBI taxonomy): Eukaryota > Fungi > Ascomycota > Dothideomycetes > Mytilinidiales > Argynnaceae > Lepidopterella > Lepidopterella palustris. The sequence continues at coordinate 8,354 of KV745424.1, forward strand.
TCTTTTGCGGTTCTTTGCCGACGAATACGATGAAATCTGCTCAACTGTCATACCATCTCTTACCGACCTCCTTACATTCTTCAGGAAACTCAGAAAGTCAAAGGGAGCATTGCCACCTCAGTATGCTGGTATGCTGTCTCCTATTCTCGATGCAATCATCAGCAAAATGAAGTATGATGAAACAGCCTCGTGGGGAGAGGAGGACGAGCAGACGGATGAAGCCGAGTTCCAGGAACTTCGAAAAAGACTTCACATTCTCCAACAGACAGTCGCTGCAACGGATGAGCCTTTGTACATTGAGACGCTTAGTCGCGTTGTAGCCAGTACTTTTAACAGGCTTATGTCGAACGATTCTTCGTTAAACTGGCGGGATCTGGATCTTGCGCTGCACGAGATGTATCTTTTCGGCGAGCTTGCTGTGAAGAACCAAGGTCTGTATCAAAAGAAAGAGCCCTCTTCTGTAGCATCCAATAGACTCATCGAGATGATGTCGAGCATGGTAAATTCAGGTACGTACGACTCCATCCTTGTTGTGGAAAAATCTTAAATTATTCTCAGACATTGCCACATATCCACATCCTTCAATTCAGCTTCAATATATGGAAATCTGCGTTCGATATTACCAATTTTTCGAGCAAAACTCAACATTGATCCCGAAAGCTCTTGAAAATTTCGTTCGCCTAACACATCACGACCACCTCAAAGTGCGGACCAGATCATGGTACCTCTTTCTTCGCTTCGTTCGACCACTCCGGACGCAAGTCGGTAACGTTTCTCAGACTGTAATTCAGGCCATAAGTGATCTTCTTGACATCAAGGCGGAATTACCAGATGATTCTGGTGATGACGATATGTCTTCTGACGAAGATGACCAGTCAGCAGACGCTCTTTTCAACGCCCAGCTTTATCTATTCGAAGCAATTGGTTGCGTTTCTTCGACCGCGACTGTTCCTACCGAGAACAAGAGACTCTACGCCCAGTCGGTAATGGGCCCATTATTCACGAACCTGGAGCAAACTCTTGGGCCAGCGAAGAACGGTGACGAACGAGCTGTACTACAAATCCACCACATCATTATGGCTTTGGGAACGCTTGCACGTGGCTTCTCTGACTGGGTCCCAGTTACGCCAGGCGGTCCACCGGCCATAGAAGTCTCGGAAGAGTTTGAGAAGGCAGCCGAGGCTATTCTTATAGCACTGGAATCTCTAAATGGGTCCATGGACATTCGAACGGCCGCTCGATTCGCGTTCTCTCGAATGATTGCTGTTTTGGGTTCACGTCTCCTTCAACAGCTGCCCCGCTGGATCAACGGCCTCTTGTCGCTGAGCTCTTCGAAAGATGAGATGGCCATGTTCCTGCGTGTACTAGATCAGGTTATCTTCGCCTTCAAAGCCGAAATTTACGACATTCTTGACTCCCTATTGACGCCGCTCCTCCAACGCGTCTTCTCGACATTAGCTGAACCGACTGAGGGCACAGACGACGTGATCCAGCTTGGGGAGCTACGGCGCGAGTACCTGAACTTCATTATTATGCTTCTGAACCAGGACCTCGGATCCGTTCTTGTCAGCAACAGTAAGTCGCACATCTTTTTATTTTTACATAACCGAAATAAGTTGCAATTCGCTAAATATGCCCCAGCAAACCAATCATCCTTTGACACAATAATCACAACAATTGAGCAATTTGCCCGTGACTCGTCCGACTATCCCAATGCCCGTGTCGCCATCGCAGTCCTCATCCGCATGACGGCCGTTTGGGGCGGTCCGGATCGCACCAACTCTTCCATTACCGACCCCACCTCCCCAATCACCGCGTCCGCTCCTCTCCCCGGCTTCGACAACTTCGCCGTCACGCGCTTCTCCCCCCTCGCATGGAGCATCCCAGCCTCGTCTGGATTCAATGCTAAAGATTCACAGGCGAGGCAGGTTCTGCTGGAGGTTGCGGGATTGCAATCTGAGATTCTGAAGAAAGTGGGTGCGCCATATATTGAGCGTTTGAGAGAGGAATTGAGGGGAATGGGTGCAGGTGAGCTGCAGGCGGAAGAGTATTTGAGGATGTTGGCGGGGTCAGTTGACGGAAAGATTGAGACTTCCAAGGCATGGAAGTCCTTCTTTGTAGCATTTGTTGGCAGGGGTGAAGGTGGGTGATTGAATGGGCTGGAAAAACGATTCGTGGATAAAGATGGGAAGGTGGCATGTGGTTGGGTTTGCAGCATAGCGATGGCGAGGGTGGTTTGTTATGATTACAGGATGGAATTCTTGAGTGAGGGATATGGTTTTTTATAAGAAAACGGGCAAGAGGCATTCCGTCACTTTCTGCAAAAAAGATACTCGTATGATCACAGTTAGACGTGATCGGAGGTTCTGATTTTGAGGATAAATTCGCTCCAATTACTACCGTGCTGAATTTTGATGACTATTAATAGCTGTAGCTCGGCCTCATCTTAGGTCGACCTAGAGTGGCAGCGGCAGCACCAGAGGCTTAGGATGCTATGAATGCCCTCAACTGCTAGACTGGTGTTCGACCGTCGTAGAGTTCAGATGTGGTAACTGGATCTTCGGAACCACCATGATATTTGGGCCCAATTAATATTAATTTCAGTCTTCACCGTTAAGGTATTGACATCTAGTTTAAAAGTGCTGTAATTACCTTAAAGCTAAGAATTAACTGATTGAGTAACCACCGTCATGTCTATATTGTGTGGATTATAGTTACTGTTATCTGGCTCTGGAACTGTTATCTTTTCTTTTGACTCGAAACTTGAGAACTCTTATCTGGAAAGTTTCCAAGGACTTTAAATCGGGAGCATACTCACGGAGCCAGTTATAGCCGCACGAGAGTCCTGCAGGCCTTTCCTAGGGCCTGACATACTGAATTTGTTCATGTGGCCAGAGAGCTTAGGTTGGCATCAGACAGCCGAGTAAATCTATTTGAAGACATTCGCATGGATGGGCCCTATATTATTAGCATTGATTTCTGCTAAGAAGGAAGTCATATCCTAAATACACGCTCTTGAATGCTAGGCGTACAAAACTCCACTTGAGATCTCGATTTTCGCCATTGAGAAATTTCCATACCGAATACATGCGGCTGAACTCCGGTTGCCTAACCACTCACCTGCCAGAGTTCGAGGCTGGCTCGGGGTTTGGGTCACTCCTCGAAGGACTTGCTCGCCAGCACTGTCCAGAAGCCAGCTAGTCGTGACAGTCAACGAACACAATTCGGCGGACCTTAACAGAACACTGATGCAATGAAGTGTGTTTTACACAAGAAATACAAATTTCTCACATTAGAATCAATCCGAAGACTCAATCCAGAGTCCCCCGATATCCTGTCATAAACCTCACCCCAGCTTCCACACACCTCAAGACAACATCTACCTCCGCCTCCGTCCTCGGGGCATAAATCAGCATATAGTTCACCGGCAGACTAAACCCCATGATCCGCTTCAAGCTCTTCGCGCCATCCAGCCCATGCCGCTGGCCCCAACCCGCCTCGATAACCGTCTTACAGTCCTGCGGGCTCATCACAACGTGCACGCTCCCGTCTAAACCGGCGTGCACGTGCGATATCTCGCCCCGAGTTTCCTCGGCCACGGCATGTCTCGCCTTCCCGTCTGCAACGAAGATCCCTTGATGCTGCCGCTCGTGCACGCTCTGCCGCACCTCCACCACACCCTTTTCCTGCGCCCGTTTCGCTAGCGCCTCAAACCGCTGTATCAGCGCCATCCGCACCCCTTCATCTGGCAATTGTTCAATCTGCCGCTGCGGAACGGGATGCGGCCCAATCTTCGGGCGGGTGCCCGCTCGGCGCGGCGGGAAGCCGGATGGGAGGTAGCCGGGGGCTTGTGCGAAGGGCAGTGTTGGGTCATCGTAGACGGCTGTAGAAAAGGCTTCTTGTGCCAGCGCGCGGAGGAACACGGTGCTGGTTAGCCAGCCGGTGACGTTGTAGGGAAGGCCGCCGGGGCCGTAGGAGAGGTAGGTAGTGTAGTCGTGGCGGACGTATGGGATGGCGATGGCGATGATGAGGGCGGTGATGGAGACGGTGCGGTGGCGGGCGAGGAGGCCGAGGAGGGAGGAGGGTGAGAGGTCGGGGGACATGGTGGGTTGGAGTGCTGGCTACGTTGGTTGAGGAAATCTGGGTAAGATGGAATGCTGTCTAAATGGTCTTCGGATTTGAGCTTCTGAATGGCTTCGGTAGGATTAGCAGCCTACATGGAGCACAAATGTACTCTGTCTAGTTTAGAGGTCCTGGTTAAAGTGCTAAGGCCTGGCTTTGCAATGGGAACTAATTTCATAAGCAACAGAATCGGCACCGTGATTGCGCCGGAGGAGACCGCGGCGGGTCAGAGGTTTGGCATGCCATGGGTACTAATTAATCCTCCCGCTGAGACGGGTTTAACCAACCACAATGTTGTAATTAAGGCATCAATGGCGTGCTAACACGAAAAGAACAAAAAACCCCTCGGAAGGATTGATTGGCGTACGCTAACCACCGGATGCAATGAGGGACTGCACATTACACCGAGAGTCAGGGGTGTTCGGAGCGATAGTGATTGGGAGCAGGGAGTGAATGATTCAAAGGAACAAAACTTCTACGAATATATTTCATCATTACCAAAGTATGGAAAAAACCACCCATATTGAAGCACTATGGTGATTTATCTTTCCACAAATCCCAACAGATTTATAGGCCATACCGCCATCAATTCTGCAATCCATCCAACATTGAGCTCGCACTCTATTCATCCAGAAAAGAGCGGATGCCGACAAGAGCGCCAGCGCTTACAATTCCAAGTTCTCACCTTTCTCCACAAGGGGCTCCAATCTTTCTTTGAACTCCTCCTCGCTCATTTCCTCACCTTCCCAGTAGACCAGCTCGTTCGATCCTGGAGCTTTCTTCGGCGGGATCAGCACATTACCCACAACCTGGATCACACCATCCTTTGCCACGCCGTCATGCACCGTTACTCTGGAAAATCTGTTGATCTTGATCTCGATGAATGGTCCAAAGCGGGAAACGTCAACGGCCAAAGATCGGTCTTTCAATGCGGTTGGAAGATCGAAGTGATAGTATCCGCCTGGCTTGTTCATCACAGACTTGCCTTCGGCAGCATCGAAGAATGCGTCTGAGTAAAGGGTCTGGTTGACCACTATGTGGTACTGTAAGAGAGCTTTGAGGTATGGAGTTCCGAATTTGCTGAACAGGAACGCGTTGATCTTCGGGCCGAGTTTCTTGAAGGCGAAGTTGGACGGCGCGAAGAAAGTCCCGCCCTCGTGAGGATAGTCGGTGCTGTTCATCTTGTCGAAAAGACCGGTCTTGGTGAGACCCAAGGTGAGGGTGCTGAACTCAGTAGGGAACAGGTCAATAAGGCTGACCACCTTAGGAGGAGGAATGATGATGCTATCGATACCATGAATGACACCGTTGGTTCCGAGCTACGCATTGATCAGTCTAAATGTTCCAAAGTTGACGCGCTATGGAACTTACGATGTTGGCAGCAACGATCTTCGCATAAAAATTAACGGTTAACCCACGAAGGCCAGCACGAACAGTCAAGCGCTGAGCGTGTCCGAGATCAGACGGTTCGTAGAGAGTGGGAATCGTGTAGGAGTGCAAGATCCTGCCCGCCGGATAAAAATCCGGAGAAACATGGTACAGCAACAAGTCTTTGATGAACTCTTTCGAAGGTTCCTTTCCATGCTTAGGAATCTTTTCAAACGCCTTATCCGTCGGAGCAAACACTGTGTAGTTGGCCTTCGTGCCATTGAGCGTCTTCACCAGCTCCTCATCGTCATTTATCAGCTTTGCAAGCTTGGTCGTGTATTTGCTCTTGGCGATGAGCTCGTAGACGGTTATGTTGGGCTTGTGGTGATGAGGAGGGTGGTGTGGTTTGCCATGGTGTGGAGGCTTGTGGTGCGGAGGACCGCGATGGGGCGGGTGGTGAGGTTCTTCCTCGTCCTCTTCGAAGCTGTCGTAGAGTCCTTCTGAATAGAGCGAGCCCTCCAACCAAGCATTGACATCGTATGCCACGGCATGAATCTCCTCGTTCAGGGTATTACCGGCATCGGCGGCGCGAGCAAGAGCATCATCGAGGTAATTCTTAGACTTCTCAATAACATTTGCAGCGTCTCCCTTCCACTCGATGAGCTTGTCATGGCACGGACGACCGAGTTTAGCAATTGGATCATTTGTATTATGAGATTCGATTTCAATTTCTTGCATCACCTTCTCGTCGACAATGACGAAGGACGCCGCGAGGGCTGCAAGGGGAAGGAGATGGAGCAGCTTCATCTTGAATAAAGCTTCTTGAAAGGATTGTTCCGGAAAGGAAAGGTGTAATGGATTGAATTAAGCAGGCTAGATGGCGGTTAAGTACTAGACTTAAGCGGCAAAAAAGCGTTCCGAATGTATGACGAAGACAAAGCTCTCCGCTCAATACGCAGATAAAGTTTCAAAAAACAGTAAAATCGACACTTTTTCGAGAGAAAAGGCTGATGAAACCTGTGAGTTAATCGGATAGACCTCCAGCGAGGGCAGACAGTTGTTAAGACATGAGCTCGCAGTAACCCTTGGCAGGCTGTAGAGACCGCGTAATCCTCTGAGAACTTGAAAGGCGTCACCTCATCGGCTGGGGTTGGTGTTTACGGTACCCCTTTGTAAGCTATAAAAGCTTTATACTGCCCGTAAGTTTTGTACTACTGCCGCCAATGAATTAGCGCTCTGAGGCTTTACAGCGGTATTTGCGGATTTAAAACCCAGCAAAAGAGGGCCCCTCTTGCAAAGATCTGTCTGTAAACATTTTGGCGCCACCGATAGCGGTTGTGGGAGACTGAGAAGCTCTAGCGCATTTCGCAGCATCTAATAAAACATCATGGCAGTCTGAAGCTACCTCTCGGAACTTGAAGGGCAATGTAAAGCCATGGTGGGGTGCTCGGCGTCGGTATGTCGGCGTTTGTGGACCCGAACAAGGTCGTCATGACTCGTTGGAAGTGAACATTGATCTCACCAAGAGAAGTCCTGGGCAATCATGAAAGTCCTTCGTATGAGCAAAGGAAACCATGATTAAGGAAAGCTGAACAAGCACCAAGGCGAATTGCTCTTGAGTGACCGATTCAAATTGCCGTTTCGCATTTCTGGGCCCGCCAAAGATGAGCTATGATCGAGACGCATCGCGAATGAATGGCTATCATTCCAGGATCTAGTGAATATGTAAGCTCAACACTTTATCTGCATCAAGATAAAGCGCTTATATTCGTCAGCGCCAGATAAGATCTTAGCGAGATTCTCTACCATAAACTTCTCAGACTTACCCTCCATATATGTTTCCACGAAATTAGCGAGATTCAAGTTTGGTCGCCCATCCAAGTCCAATTCATCTTTGAGCATTTGGTGGACGGCGTCTGGTGGTGGCATGATTCGAAAGATGGCACGAATGGTGGGATGCATGATGGTGAAGAGTTTTGATCAACTCATCAGGGACGCCCTACTTCATTGTTAGAATAGCCTTCTTGAGAGGGAGGGAGGTTTGTGGACATGTGATAGACCTGGTATGCTTTCGATCAATTCCTAATTGTATTTTTAGACGGTTTAAAACACCACGGTCAACTAAGATGGAGGAATGTAAAGAAAGGTGAGTGAATTGAGAGGAAGAGAACATTAGGTAAAATGTGTTGCAAGTCTGACGTAGCCATCAGGAGACAAAACCGTTTGGTGGGAGTACAATGTTGTCAACCTTGGAACGTTCCTGGAATTGATTCATTGCTCTTGCTTGTTAGTTAAAGCTTGAGAAGATTGTTCTCAGGACGCCATTTCTGCGAATTTCTGTGTTCTTTCAGGATTACGCATTCCTGTATGCTAACTTCCGCGCTTAGGATACAAATAGCAGGCGGAAATATCAAGAAAGCTGCATGCAGGCGGAGACGTGGGATGTCTACAGCTATCAGCTGATACGTAGTATCAATAATTATAGGGGGTTTGGCCATGAAGCCATGCTGGCAGGTGAAGCGAAAAGCAGAGAGCAAAGATACTTTCAAGGCCAGCATCATGCTTGGGGCCAATTCTCAGGTTGTATTAGAAAATTTTGCGAGATACTTTGAAGTTGATGCCCGCATATTGCCAGCCGGCGCAAAGAGCAGCTATGTAAGTTAAGTTTGAATGTGCCCTGCACATGTTTGACAGCTTCTAGCACCCTGATCCGGCATTGGTTAAAGAGAATATCGACGAGAATACCATCGGAGTTTTCGTGATCTTGAGGTGCACGTACACTGGCCATCATGAGCCTGTTGAGCAAATCTCTAAGATCCTGGACGACTATAAGAAGAAAACCGAGATTGACATTGCCATACACGTTGGTGTAGGCCGTACCGATCTCCACGATTTCATTATAGCATTAATGAGCTCCGCAGGCAGTATCTGGAGGACTCATTGTGCTCTTTACGTGCTAGGTCGGTTCCTGCATGTTTTAGATCTCCGCTAATGGTATTTTACTCCAGTGCTGAGGCCGACGGACCGAAGTGCTACGATATCTGTGTCCGATCCGTTTTCTCCGAAGGAGCTAAAATTAACGCCGGGTGTTGGAATCTTTGAGCTGCACACGTCAAGCCAATCAACGCCTCGGGACACAAGTTCGGCTTTGTGTATGCGGGTGTTAGATGGGTCATCTGAAGGGACGAGAGCTACTTCCCGAAACCTCTCATCTACGAATTGCACTACCTTGGTGGAACGGAAGAGTCATGCACTTGAACTTCTCACGGCCTGGAGCTCGGATTACAGTGCAATGGTACAATCACCTTGGTTTCACTGGCTGTCAGTGTTAATTTATCTCCACACTGAATCAACGGCCACAACATGTTCCAGACCAAAGTAGAATGGAAAACTGTCTTGCCAAGCCGAGGCTTCTCAGTCGTGCATTGGAAGGTACAGGCAGGTATCCATGCGAAAGCGTAGGCGGCTTATCGACCATCCTGCATACCTAGCGAACAATTAGGCCACTGATATCCACCGCAAGAAGGGCAACTTGGTATACATAAAATAAAAGGAACAATATGAATGATAGAAAGACGAGCGCCGGCTACGATGCCGGACTTCCAGTCGTAGCCTTCTCTCTATCCGACGACTTCAAGAAGAAATGCCCCCACGTGAAACAGGCGGCAGTCAGTAATTTGCTACGCGCAAAGCAGTATATCATTCCAGTATGGCTTGCATAAAATTTGTTATTCGGGTTTGCGCCTGCTAATTTCGAGTAGAACTATCCGCTGCCGCCCAACGAAGACAAAACCGAGATTCTCCGAGTGGCGGTAAATTATTCCCGTGAGGCTTTCATTGCTTCCATTCTAACAACGGCAGGTACTAGAGAGCATGTCGATGGACCAGCTCGATAGATTTATCTCCGACATTTGTGCCCTAACTGAGAAGCTAACTGAGACGCTCACAGAGACAGATGCGGTCGATCTAGTAGTCTAGCAGCCGCGGTCTGTGAGCATCAAGAGATAACACGGGTGCCATGGTGTCGAGTAAAAAAATCGACACCGTGCGAATCGGCCAATGAGCAAAGATCCACCGATGTGTGTGTTAGATGGTACACGCATAATGTCCGCGTGCTTCAGCGTGCGTACGGCCTGGCTTAACAGGCGTCACTGCGTAATAGGTCTAACACGGTAGCAAAAACCCTCTAATGTGATAGCGGCTGGTTGTGCTGCTGTTTAGCAGGCAGAGGCAGGCGGAGGCACGGCCCGCCGGCGAAATCAAGAAAGCCTGCAGGTTTATGATCACGTATACACATTATCTTTGGGATGGTGGTGGCTGGAAGAAATATTGTGGAGCGAAGAACCGAGGAACGACGGAGGAAATTGAGTTAGGGCGATAGG
>KV745425.1:0-18185 GCA_001692735.1 Lepidopterella palustris CBS 459.81
TTCAGATGCTGGAACTTCCGCCCATGCTACCGCCTGAAGCTTGTGTATATATAGAGAGCGATGTGCATAAGGCGCGGTGGTGTGTGAGGGGACTTGGTGGAATAGCGGGTTTGAGCAGACAAGCATGGTCCTGCTTCTGCGAAATGGAAGGTGTAATTATACTGTTCAACATTAATACTTGCGATGTGCGTTGAATTGAACATTTGGAGAAGAAGTAATGGAAAGAGGAGGCCAGAAAAGTTAGCAAGGTTGCTTAGAATTAGTAGCTATAATACGCAGAGTCGAATGTCGACAGACCGCATAGAGTATTGAAAATCCACAAAATTGACTCCACCAAGTACCGATATGGCCGGGGATTGGCGTAGACGCAAAACACATTTGACTGCGTGTTTTCGAAGCGCTTTTGGTCATAAACGCTGCTCGGTGAGCTCCCAGACAGGCAGCTATACAGTACACTCTAGTAATGTGAGCTTAGGGAGTTGACCACAAAGTGCTGAAAATCCATAAAACGCTTGGGACTTTCTAGGCCGCTCCTCGGCAAAGTCCATAACGCCTGGCGATGCTTCCTTCAAAATGCCAACCCACACAGTATACACATATGATACACATATTCCAGCCTCTCTCACTCCATCCCTGTTCCAAACACCACACATACCCATCATCTGAAAGCCGCCTCCCCGGGCACATCCTTGATATCCTCTAGTTTCGAGCCCAGCTTCACAATTGAATATCTTATCATCCTCGGATCCAATCCCATCGTCCTCTTGAGCGCGTGCTGTGTCTTGGCCGAGCTATCGAATCGCATGATGAAGTGATGGCCGGTGTGGTGCACCGACTGGAGTTTGCGCGCGGGTTTGGGGAGCAGGAAGGTGCCCCAGTTTGTGTATCCGCGAACGACGCCGCCGCTGTTGAGGACGATGCTGCCCGCGGTTTTGGCGATTCTATAAAAGGGGAATCTGTGAGCTGACTGTCACCTAAACGAGAGGGGCTACTCGTTGGGATGAGATGGCGTGAAGGGCATACTCTTTGACTTCTGAAATCCTGCCCGGCCGGACCTATCACCCAATTTATTAGCATCGTCAAATCATATCCACAATAAAGTCCTGTAGACTCACAATCCCTATGAGTTCGTACAGCATCTTGCCCTTGTCTCGTGCTTCATCTCTCCCATCCAGTCCCTAAAAGCCTCTTTCTCTCGTCCGGAAAAACCTCCTCCGTCCTCCGTCTTGGCTCTGGTATAGGCGTCATTCTCCGCCAAAAGCTATCAGCAAGAATCAAGCTCCCCTCCATATAAACCTTAACATGGCAACCCGACTCTCAATCGCGCGGGCAGCACACCAATTCGCCTCTTCTACCACTCGGCGACCCTCTCCACTCTTCCGATCATGCTTCCAACGCTGGCAGGCCGCTCCGGTACAGCGGACACGGTTATTTTCGGTATCAGCAGCAGGTTAGCACTGCCTTTGTTGAATCACTATACAAAAAGTGCTTTGAACTGTAGGGTTTGATTTTGGCTGACATGCTATAGTGCAAGAGAAGAAATATACAGAGGATCACGAGTGGATCGAGCTATCCGAGGACGGCAAGACATGTAAATTCCCAACCACACATCCCACCTACCCAATCGTAGTTGCTGATGTTACCAAGGCACCCTCGGTATTTCTACCTACGCTGCAAACGCACTTGGTGATGTTGTTTACATTGAGCTTCCCCAAATCGACCTAGATATCGGATCAGGCGACGCTATCGGGGCGGTGGAGTCCGTCAAGTCTGCTTCAGATATCCTCACGCCGATAGGTGGCACTGTGACGGAAGTGAATAGCGTGCTGGAGGAGAAGCCGGGGCTGATTAATCAGGATCCAGAGGGTGATGGTTGGATTGCGAGAATTGCGGTGAACGAGGAGGCGACGGGGAAGATGATGACTGCGGAAGAGTACAAGGTGTTTACGGATGAGTAAGGAGCAGGATCACGGAATAGTATTTGCTTCATTTCGGACTCTATCTTGCTTGGGTGGCCTAGATGCTTTATGCTCTTTCAACAATTGAGCGCCTTCATGTATATCTGGTTTGACTCGGCTGATCTAGCGAACGGTGGGCCAGCGAAACATTTTCCAAACTCCTGCCTTCAGGGAGGTTCGCTGTGTTGAGCTCTTGAATCCCATCCAGCAGCCGCTAATCCATGCTCGTTGTATAAATTTGCCCGTCTCGTCCTGAACTGCCGTGTTTTTGGTCCCACGAGGCCCTCTTCCCTAATTTTTGCATTTCACTTACCCAATTTCATCGTCTGCCACGTCTTCGAACTTTCCTTTGCCAATTCAATCAATCCAATTACCTTGCTTGCATCCTCTGGTGAAACTGGAACCTCTCCTTTTCCTTCAATTGCTTGGGCGAAGAGACGATAGTACTCCGTGTACGTTGCCGATTCTATGGTCGGAAGCTTGGAGCTGGTCGGACCACCATCCGTCATGGTGGTTAAGGTACCTCGGACAAGTCAGTCATGTTTCCCGGAATGCTAATTCCCAACTTGGAAGGAGGGAGATTTCCAGATAGAATTCAGCGATGGTTCTCTAGAACAGGAGACGAAGCGAGGGCAAACCAACACTTACCGTAATGGCTTTCCGGTTCGACTCCATATTCGGCGTCTCCGGGTCTCAACCCAGCCTTCAATTGGTCTTCCTGAACATCGAGGTGACACTGAGTGCAATTGACTTAGCATTTCCAACTGTCTTTGGTGAGGAAGCGTCCTGGTTATCTCGCGACAGATCTTTTCCTGAATTGCAATCCAGACTCAGACCCACCTTTCTAAAACTCCCCTTGTCCCCTCTCACCCAAAACCTTAACTGCTCGCTCTCGGGACTAATACACGCCGCCTTCGCCGTGACCAGCAGCCCATCCGGATAATGCAACAGCACCGTGAACGCATCCTCCCCGCCTTTACTCTCACCTCCCACCATCCCCCCATCCCTCTGATTCCCCACAAACGCCGTCACCCTCTCCGGCAGCCCAAACAAATGCACCGCCTGATCTAGCAAATGCGTCCCCAGGTCATACACCTGTCCCACCCCCGGCAGCGGCCGCTGCCGCCACGTGTGCGGATTCGCGGGGCTATGGCGGTCAAAGTGCGTCTCGAATTCCACGACGCGTCCGAGCGTGCCGTCCTTGATCAACTTTGCGATTGTCAGGAAATCGGCGTCCCAGCGCCGGTTCTGGTACACACTCAGACACCTGCCACGCTCCTTTGCGATCTTGCAGAGCTCGTAGCCGTCGGAGCTCGTGGGGACGAACGGCTTTTCGACGATGACGTGTTTGCCGGCTTCAAGCGCGGCTTTTGTGAGGGAGAAGTGGGAGTCTGGGAGCGTGGTGACGACGACGATGTCGACGGCTGCGTCGGCGAGCATGGCGTCGGATGTACGCCATACTTTTGTGCCGGGAAAGTCTTTGGAGGGGTCGGAGTCAGGGTTGGGGGTTCGTTGGACGATGCCGTAGAGTTTAAAGGTTGGGGAGGAGAGGAAGGGGATGTGGAAGATTTTGGCGGAGAGGCCGTAGCCGATTATGGCTACGTTGTAGGTCGGTGACATGGCTGTTTGCGAAGCTGTGGGCGATTGGATGTTGGGATTGAAGCGGCAGTGGTGGAAGAGAAGTCATATATGTGGAGGAGAAGCTTGTCTTGAAGCACTATGGGGAAACTTGTTCATCTGCAGCTGCAAGGGTACGAATAAGATAATTAACGTTGTCTCGATTTGGGAGCTATGGTTTTTGGCAAGAGTTTCCGCGTCGATGGTGGGGCAGGATGATGGGGTTATCTCTTTCGGGTAGAGCTCCACCGAAATTCCGAACACAACAAAAAAATGCCATCTACGCAAAGGCTCTGTCAAGCGGAGCAATAATAGCAGCAATAGTAGCATTAGTACAAGGGTTTCCTTACGGTTAGAAACCAATAAGGCCTCCACAAGGCTTTCTGGTGTTGAAGATTGGCGGGAAATATCTGGGTAAGATTTATTGTGCATTTACGTAGAAGGATTTTATCAAACAGTTGTAAAAAGAAGTCTGATTTGAATGGTGCGTAATATTGTCCCTGGGCATTTCATTGAGTCAAACCTGCGAAAGAAGCAGGTCACTTCAAGTGTCCAGATCGTATTCAAAATTGGTTTTGTTCACGATCTCGTCCTCTCGAACTTGAAGTTCACCTTACCCAGCCATACCAATCTTTGTTCTGCGAACCGTACTATCCAGATACTGGAGCGGTTTCGGCCACGTCCTTCCATCAATAATCCTCAAACACCGCCAAAAGATGTCTCCCTCCCTTCGTCTCCCACAACCTCCTCAATTTCCCTAGCCATTCTCCATATCTCCTCCCCAGGTTCCCCGAATTGAGCACTCTCAGCCGCTCTATCCTCTTCTCATAACCCTGCGTTTCTCCACATCCCCTACTGTTGTCCAAATCGTCTGTCGTGTCATCGCGTTCGCACAGAGCTGTCATGTGGCACTCCACGTCACCGATAAAGCTCTTCCAATTAATAGCGGAGTTGAGGGAGGCCGTTGCCGGTGGCCCAGTCGTAGTCGGGAGCGCTGCGGGTGATGCTGTCGATATGACCTCAGACGATGAAGCACACCTATTCGTTTAGTACGGAGAGGATACGGCCTTGGTAGTAGGGGTCGCCGGTTGGGGTTCTGAGATCGATTTGGAGCGTCTGAGAAGGGAACGGTGGGGTGGTGGGTTGAAGCATTTTGAACGTGGTAATTAGATAGTCGAAGTTTGCGCTTCTGTACTTTGGATTATGCTCTCGAAATTTGGGCTGTGCATTTAGCACATCGGATTGTGCTTTATTTTAGATGTGTGAACACTAGAGAGAATTAGAAAGCGCGTAAAGGTGGGAAACATGTTGTTATCATATACAAACTAGATGGCTCACGATAATAGAAAAAGGGTCATATAAACAACGTTGTGGTTATGCTTTGTAAACTCCATGGCGAAGAGAATCTTGTGTACTAGGTACATGAGTGAATGCTTACGAAATTTGGAACAAAGAGAAAAAATGGCGCGCGTTAATGCGTGGGACAGAGGAGAAGATAACGAGTGTCGCAATTTACAGGCTTTCTTTTACATGTTTTCAGTGATCCAGGCACATGTGTCAGGTCTCTATACTCATCGCGCAAATTAATTTAATACGAACTTGGCTATTTTTGGGGAGGTCCTTGAAGGACTCGTAGTGTCTGAATTAGTCACTTAATTGTTGGAAAGGTGACGGCCGATCAACGTACTTGTCAAAGGATGACTTTAAAACATCTACCTTCTCTTCTGTGAACATGGTCTTAGTGTCATGAGGATCATAGGTTAGCCGAAAACGATGGAATGGGGAGAGAACGTATCCAAGTTAGAGCACTAGGATCACACGAGATTGGAATCGAAGTTCCAGGTTGGCACACGGGCAAGTCTTTTTTGAGATCGGGTATTCGCGCCTCTGAAAGATTGATCTCAATAGGAGCATCTAATTTGGAAAGGTAGCATTCTAGCATCATTTGTTCCGACTGCTTTTGACCAGGTGGAGTCGAAGGCGAGCTTTGCACCATATCGCACGTCTGGATCGTCCACAACGGAGTGAGGATACCGTGGACATCTTGACACAAGCTCCGGCAACTGGCTTATCAAGCAAAGGCGTTTTGAAATCCCCTTAATACGTCCCCAGCTAGTGACTTCGCTTGAGGCGATAGGTGAAGTACATGATATCCGAAAAGTTAGACTCATTGTGAGGCATACCAGTCCGCAGAAAACTCGTCCAAGGAACAAAATCTCGGGACTCGTGGGTGCATGAGTGAATTTCGTGACATTATCGGTATTCTGCTAGAGAATTGTGTCTCCGGAAACAAACAGATGGCACGTGGTAGAGGATGTTGCAGCCAGTGAAGGAGACTGAAAAGAAGTGAAAGTTGCTCCTTCCAGTCGCGCAATTCAATCCTCTGCGGAACCGAGCTTCTGTGACAGGTCAAACACATCGGCTTTCAGAATTTCAAGCGCGTCCAGACTGGATTCGGGGGTCGGAACAGAATTCATTGTGGAGGGAAACGATGATGATGTAACTGGCGAAGAGACAACGTGTAAATAGGCGACGCAATGATGCTGCTCGAATGGTTCAAAGGTCGCAGGTCTTTAGCTTGAGAGCACCTCGAAATAAGCTTAAATCTTGTCCCATGGCGTGTTCAAGTTATAATCTTCGTAGTCCAAACCTTTGCAGGGATAAAAGCCTTGTTTTTCTGCTTTGAGTTGGATTTTAAGCCAACCGCAGAGGTGACGACCTTCGGAGTGACCGTATTTGAACGCTCAACATCAGTTCCATTGCTTGCGAAATTGGTGACTAGCTGCACTTTAATAGCAATAATTTGGCCGTAGATCTCAAACAAAAAATGTACAAATCTATTATGTTACGCTCCGGTTATCTTCGTGAAACCATTCAAAAGATCGAAACCCAACGTGCCACGTGCGGTTCTCGTTGGGGGTAGGCACATTGACCGGCACCCAAACGACACCTGTTCCAGAATACGCAAAGGTGGAAATGATGGATTTGTTTTATTCGCTCCACGTCGTGAGAGTGCAAAATCGCTTAAGGACCTTAGAAAATTCGCGGCAACGATCTGTTGGTTTTTGACTGGATCAATTTCATTCGATCAAAAGCAATGGCAAACTCGGAAATGTCCCATCCCGCAATTTGCGGAATGTCTGCTTGGGAATGAGATCCAAGCGGAGGGGGCGCGAACTCTAGATGCAAACATTCTCGATGACGTTCGGATCCAAATGGGCACCTATGTAGAAGCCAATTGCTTGCCATATTGATTCGCTCTTCTGGCGTCGTGTTTTGAAAGTTGACAAACGGAGGTTTCCAGATATGTCCACCACCAAGAGGAGCGTAGATCTGGAACCTGATATCTCGCACCTTTGGGTAAAGGGTCAGAATTATGGAAACGTTTTGGAGCACGTAGGGCCAGAATAATGCTTTCCAAACATGGCTGACTCGGAATGGATCGTTAACAAGCAATCGAGCATCATGATAGCCCATATGGGTGATATGGCGGACCAATGGCCTGTATGTGACTGACGCAAGCTGCATGTAGGAATTGTACACCTGGAAATCATTGTTCCCGTACAAAATCGGGCTACATTCAGCATGGATCTGCCGGCAGGTCCTCATCAATGCTGTTGAAATGATGACACCCAAAGGAATTGGTTCGATTGGTCCATCGCGTTTACCGCGGATGTTTTTGGCACAAATAACGTGCCTAAAAAATTGTGTCGGTTTCGAGTGAATGAATATGACTCCTGGCACACGATACAAAAGTTCGTATATGATATCCCGAATCTCTCGAGGCAAATCCAGAAAGCTTAGCTTATCATCGACGGCTTTTCTGGATTGGCGCCAAACCAGGGGGTCCTGAGAATTCAAATTCGTCAGTAGTTCACGCCATTGATTTTAGAAGCAGACTGACTTCTGTAGACATGTCGCTATTATGTAGTACAGGGCGATATTCAGCAAGATAGTGTAGGTGTTGGAGAAGAGCAAAACCTGAAATCTCGCCAGAACCTCAAAAGTTGGAAATCATACCCTAGTACCTCTAGGGCTAGACCTGGGAAGCTTCTGCCAAGAATTCGGACGATGTTTGCGTAATAAACTGGTTTGCTGGTGCTGGCGTGTATCTAGCGATAGGCTCGGCTATATGGTTTTGGCCGTTATATAGTCTGTGGACAAACTCTATTTTACACTAAAACCTACTAACCTCACGTAAAAATATTTTGATATTATAATAATGTATTTTTCTAAATTTAAATATTATAGTATTATTTTTTTACTTTATATAGTTTCTTGAATATAGTCTATACCCGCTTTACCCGTTACCTACTGTGTATAACAAACTCCTAAGACTAGCACTCTTCTATAACGAGAACTATATTAGCTACCTGCTAACCCCGTGGCCTTATAACAAATCCTGCTTCCTTCGTATACGCAATATGCCCACGAGAATCTAAATACCTTCTAAGCTCCCCTAACCAGTAAGATTCTAAGAGGTTAGGTTACTCTTATAACACAATATCGATGTGAGAAGAACTAGAGACTTCGGAGATCTTGAGGCGTGTGAAACTCCGGAACGAAGAGGGTTCGGATGGGGGTGAATACGCAGAGGTTCGGTGTGTTCAGACGGAGTCAGGTATTGCTCTCAATACTTCATCGTACATTGAGGAGACTAATCGCTAGAGAACCGTAGGGTATATCTATGAAAGACTATATAAAAGAATGTCTAGCCATCAGGGTTCTCCTAATAGATTCTATTGCCAGTTGGGATAGGGAGAACCTTAATGATTATTCCCTAGTGATTCGACCCTGTAACGAGAGAATATCGTCAGGTTTTCAAGCCGTCCTGATCATGCTCCCTCATCGAGCGACCCCCAGGGTACTCGCCTCAACCTCATGTGCTAGGTGCTAGGTGCGGGGTTGAAGGTCGTTGAATATTTGCAACTTCATCCCATCGATCCTCTCTTTCTAGGGCATCCATCACGTGTATGCATCAGACCACCTTTGCGGTAGCTCTAACAATCTAGTAGCTGTCTAAATTCCTAGTAATATAAATTAATCTAGCCTTAAAGAGTTTTCCTCTTAGCAAAGAGATTTCTAATTAAAAGAAAGAAACTAGGGAATATATTAGCATAACATATTATAGACCTAATTGCTTGCTCGCGTAGGCTGTATTTGTCAGACTTTTGGAAGGAAGGAATTGAATGAATGTCCTGTCTGTTATTTGATGAGAGGAGAGGCTATATATATATGTGAAAGAATGTGGCGAAGAACCGTCTTACAAGCAGTGGCAAAGAATCCACTAGAAAGCTCTTAGTCAACTCAATACTAATCGATACTAATAAAGTCTTGATCAGTACTAATCAGGTCAGTTCAACGGTTTTCGAGACCTTTAGCGCGAATATCTTGTATTACTCGCTATGTTTTATTTATTTAAGTTGAGTGGCTAAGAGCTTTTATACATGGGTAAAGGAACTCGCATACCTTAATTCCGGTACAGGTGAAAACTTCTTGTGTACAGCTTGCGCCATTAAGAATTGCTGATCTCGACTCTTTCTTTAGGTGTTTGCGAGCGTGATAGTACTACATTTATATATTATTGAAAATACAATCAGGATACATTTAGAATATTTTATACTTACACTCTGGATTATTTATTCAACATCCTCTTCCAACTTGCCCTGGATATTAACGAGATATGCTACTCTATCTACATCCGTGTTTGGATACTTGGAGATCTCAACAGAGTAAAGCATTGTACAGGCTGTTAATGCGCATTCGCTAGTATCTACCGAGATAATAGCGGGCTCGCCGTCAATTATTTTGGAGGACCATAATACGTTAGAAATATATTCGCAATATTATACAATTATATTACACTCTTCGTATCTTCCGTTCTGTCCAGTGTCGGTATATCAAGGAAGTCAATAGATGAATCATCATCTACCCGTGGCTCAGGACGGAACGGCGCATTAAAGATGTCCATTCGGAATGTATTCGACGAGCTGTGGTAGGAGTACACGTAAAGCAAAGGGAGCTGAGCTGAGCTGACCATCAATTTATAAAATCGTTTGAGTAGACCACTAAGAAAATGTCTCGGCGCCAAGTGTGTTTGGCTTGGCTTGGCTTAGGCATGGAATCGTCCTAATCAACATTCATTCCGAGTTATGTTGAACCATTTTCGTGCTGGTTTTGGCTGCATATTGGCTCATAGTGCTCTCCACTCGGCAAGGATCCATATACAGATAAAAGGCGACGCAGACCGCTTGTGTGGATAGTCGAACGTGTCCATGACTGGGGGCGAAGAACCTGTTATATTGCAAGAACTCTTCAAGCTTCTCGGTGTACCAAGGCTGAACCGAGACTACTACAGAAGAGCGGAAGGGGAAGCCTCCAAGAGCCTAATGTCCAGGCTCCTGCATTCTGCTCCATTAGTTTTTTCGAGCACCCTTATTTTGCTCTAGCTTGATTCGCCTTTGTCATTTTTCGCATCTTAGTCCAGGATTACACAAAAATCCCATTCGTTCGCAGTGGAAAACGGCCCTATTTACGCTGCTTCAAGCTCGGTTCCTAAGCTAGCCGCAGAGGTTGATGCATACAAGAAACCCGTGCTTGCCTGGCTCACCAGCTCACCTTTTACTCTTCTGCTTTATTTCTTTGGAAATATTCACTTGTTGTATTTTTTACTATTTGCGATATTGAGGAACATTCCTTCCTGACCTAGGAAAGATGCGTTCGAGCAGGAGCTATGACGAGAAGTGGAATACGTTGCTGAGTCGTGCGCCGATAGACCCCGCCATAATCGAAAATTTGTCGACGACTGAGGGCTGGATGATCGGAAAGTCGAAGATTCGGTGAACAAACTGCACTAGCTGATCATCGGTGTGGTTACCTCAACTACAAAAATCGTGACGATTAACAAATATTCATGGCTACCAATATGCGACACACTCATCTGGTCAGAAGAACTAGATGTCCTTTTCCATCAGACCATGGGGTTGGATGAGCAAGAGACGCTTGATCATGCTTTCTGGCGTCTGAAGGTTGGCCTGAGAGACACTCCAGTGTACTTGATAATGCTCATCGCAGCCGAGGTTTGGGAGAAGGTGTTGACAGCTTCGTTCCCTGACATCCCAATGCCAGATCGCAAGTAGGCGAAGCGGGCGTTCCGATCACTTGCGGAAGACAGTAAGTGGATGAGCTTATAACAAATTATTTGAAATTCTCGCCTGTGTTTATAAGAGGACCTGAGTACGAGGATAAGATAGCCCAGCTTGCTCTGCTGGCTTTCGCGAACGACCAAGACTTTAAACTCAAACCGGACCTAATTAAATGCGGAGACCTTCACCAACAATCTTCTTGAGACTCTCAATCCTATGCTATATAGTAAGACTAGATGTGACTTCGCATTTCCAGTGTGAAATCGATGCCAGTAACGGGGAGTTTATGAAAGATGTTTCTACCATCCTGCTCCGTTGATTCGGCCTTGAGATGGAGAAGGAAGTGGCTCTGGGCCTACCGAGGCGGAGCACACTCAAATCAAAAGAAGGTAGGCATACAAAATCTCTCCTTCCCCTTTTTGGTAGGGCAACCTATTTGGTAGTTCAAAGAAACGGTCGAAACTGGGACCGACGATCTAGTGGCATCCAAAATCCTGTTCGACCTCGAGTAAGAATCAGGCTTCGGATATGCCATGAGGCCTTCGAGCCTAGATATGCAATGACAGAATGCCTTTTCATAGGGGGAGTTGATCAGCTTTAATGAGTTATATAATGTTGACTGGGACCTGACACCTCAGGATCTTGAGCGTGATGCCCAGTCGATTACTATTTTCGACATCAACAAATACCTTTCCTGTCACTAAGTGTATTGCAGGCGCATGAATGGGCGAAAAGGAGCAACTATTGATCCAGCGCCCATAAATGAGGGCCTGAGGCATTCGTTCCATCCTGGAGACTCTGGCCCTACCAGCTAGTACTACCAAAGGAAGACGACACGAACCCCGTCGGCCAACGGCGCAACTCCTTTGGCTCCAACGAATCCAGCCATGGTTTGGACCCAAAGCCAGTCAGCACGAGCAATGGCGATATCGATTTGGCTTTGTTCGCTACGCCGGGATCAACGGTTTTGATGGCATGGATATGGTGGAGCTGTTCGACGATATGGACTGGGGCGCAGGCGGTCAACAGGCCTTCTAAGGGCCCTGCAGCTCCCGCTCTTCCGGCACAAGTAAAAGTGCAGTTCCTAGTGTTGTTACATTGACCTTCCCGAAAGAGGAGCGTCTAGGGAGCCGTCCGAATGCACTGCTCTTGGGATTACTGATCGGGGCGTGGTTGCCAGGCACCTCAACGTACACCCAGGAGCCCGGTTGCTCAGCATATGATCATCAGAGGGTTAATTGAGAAGGGGGGTTTTTTTTTTTGGCATTCTAGCAAATTCTATACAGCCGCCGTGCATCCGCCGCATGGAAAGCAATCGACGCAGAGCAGATTTTTATTGGCCGGCACCCAGCCGCAAAATCAGGGCTGGTGTTTGGAACATTCGATCGTGGCCATATCCCCGCCTGCGTATTTCCGGCCTCATAACGCTAACTCAACACGCACTCCCGCAGAAAGTTAATTACATGGAACATCGTCTTTTGATCCAAGTTCGAACTCTATCTACATGTGCCGTTATATTCCTGAACAAATTGCCTGTCTACTTGTTTTATTTCCGCGCCCAGGGTAGAATTTGCATGAGTCTAATTGCAAGAGCCTAATCGAAAGAGTCCAATTGCAAGAGTCCAATTGCAAGAGTCCAATTGCAAGAGTCCAATTGCAACAGTTTAATCGCAAGAGTCTATTTTGCGGCACGTCTGAATTATACCGACGATAACGCTATTCATGACTAGAAGATGCAATCAGATGGGTTGGGATCGTGAGCCACGCACACATATTCCCTTATCGCCAGACTCGTTGGAACCTTCAGATACTACATGACAAGCTGGTTATCCATACGGGGCCGCGACCGCGTGAGCAAGAATGCAGAATCCTCAATCCTGAATCCTGAATTCGTCGAGTGGCGAACATGCAGTTGTCGTATCGACGAAACGCCATCATTCGCCATGCCGCAGAACAAGCCTTGCCCAGTTGTCGATAAGCTTCAACCGGCCTTTCTCAATGTCCTTGACGCGGTCCAAGAATGCTTGTTTTCGGCATTACAGGCGTCGTGCATTTATCGTTGAATACACAGCTGCCTATCTGGGTTTGGCGTACTGGAGGTCTTGTTGCTTCTCCAGCCGGGGTTGCCCCACTCACTCACCACCAGCCGTGATGCACCAGCTCTCTCGCCTCTCGTTTTCCCGCTTTTTTTGCCTCTTTACTCATAGTCTCTGGCACCACATTGACCAAACAGCCCACGTAGCTATACAAGGTCGTATGCTGCTGACACAAACCCATACACTATGCGCCCGTAAATATTCGGTAAATTGGTACCCTTACGAAGGTGGTCGGGCAGCTTCTAATCGCACCGAAGAGAGCTTCCCAATCAGGAAATCGAAATAGAGATCGAAATGGACCAACCAACCCTAAGCGCATGAACATCCTCAACCCTGTCCTATCTTGCTCGCAATGCCCGTCTGCAGCTCAGAGATACGGGAGGAAGTGTCAACCCACCAATCTGCGAAAGTGTTTCCTCAAATCTACAAACATAGCTATGGGGGCCAAGGTCCCAGGTCTTTGATTGCAAGCCCGCCCTTGCCGGCTATTTAGGACCAGCACCAGCACCAGCACTGCACCTCATCTTGTCTTTGTTTCCTACTATTGGGATTTCAGGCCCTCTCCCCCCAACACTTTCCCACAACTATCCTCTGTTAATCAGTTCGTCAGTACTACCCCTAAATTGTAGTACCGGCATGGCAAACGCCGGTAATTTCTTGGGTGGAGGCGAGGATCCACGCATCAGCATTGACGCAGGTGCTCCTGGTGGCCCAATTGCACCTCAACAACGGTTGCTGCACGATCCTGCCGTGTCGTTCGATGAGTACCATTACTACGCACTAAGGACGCGCGCGGAAGAAGACTCGGCTCAACACCTCGAGACCGGACACAAGACTGGCATCCTACAGATCATATTTCCACCCAAGAATGGCCCTTCCGCAGTCTCGACTACGCCACCCAACGAGTCGCCTGGCAACGACGAGAAGCGCCAGGGATCCGTCACGGCCGATACCAATCTTACCCGTATAGACCAACGACTTCATATCAGTAACGAGGAATGGACAAATGCGTCGCGTGCTTTGAGGACAGCTACCTGGGCGGCTTGTTTCTATCTCATCACTACGGACATTCTAGGGCCGTTTGGAATTGGGTAAGACCCTCTCTGACCTCTCAATCGAGTTTCGATTTTGACAAATGTAGATTTGCGATTGGCACTTTGGGCTGGGGTCCTGGCATTGCTCTTTTCACCGTCTTCGGGCTTGCGGCTGGCTAGTGAGTTCCACCCGGCCATGTTAACGGCCATGCTCTGACCATATCCTTACAGTGGCGGCTATCTTCTCTGGATATCGTTTTTAGGGCTTGATTCGTACGAGTTCCCTCTCAGGAATTATGGCGACTTGGCATTCAGAATTTACGGCAGCATACCCCGGCACTTTGTCAACATCCTCCAGTCGATCCAGCTGCTTTGCAGCGTCGGATTGATCGTAATCAGCAACGGCCAAGCCATCTCTCAAGTGTCTAAGTTCAGGCTCTGCTACGCCGTGTGCTGCTTGATCTGGGCGATTTGCGGTTTCGGCCTCGGCCAAGTACGAACGCTGCAGAGGTTTGGGTGGCTTGCAAATGTTGCTATTTGGATAAACTTGATGATCATGTTCATCTCCATGGGGACCATCGCACACAGTCCACCCAATTACTCGGTTGCGGCCTTTGGCTCAGCAGGAGCGACCACTGTTCCTGCCGACGTAACTCCGGATGCCAACGGTGTCTTCCCTCCAGTGAAACACTACGCTGGCCTCCCCAACCCGAGCAGCCTCATCGGTTCTATCAATGGTCTGATGCAAGGTGTCTATGCCTACAGCGGTGCTCAGCTTTTCATCGAGTTTATGGCGGAGATGAGACGCCCTCGGGACTTCATCAAGGCGATGTGGGGTGCCCAGTGCTTCATCTACATTGTCTACATGTTCTACGGGTGTTTCGTCTACGGATACCAGGGCCAGTATACTTACTCGCTCGCCTATCTCGGCGTCTCGCCCTACGGCTGGCAAACCGTCGGCAACATGCTCGCTGTGCTCAGCGGCATCATCGCAGCCGCACTGTACGGCAACATCGGCATCAAGGTTCTCTACAACAACGTCCTGATGGACCTCTTCAACGCCCCCCCTCTCACCACAAAGAAAGGGAAAATCCTCTGGGCCACCATCGTCCCTATTTACTGGTCCATCGCTTACATCGTCGCCGCCGCTATCCCGGACTTCTTTGGTCTCGTCTCAGTCGTCGCCGCCTTCTGCGCTGTCCAATTCACATATTCCTTCCCACCCATTCTCGCGTTGGGATACATCATCCACAAAGGCGCCATGCGGCCCGATGAGAACTTCGATCCCGCCACCGGCCAGGTGACGCACTTTGACAGCGGCTTGAGACGCTGGGCTCGCGGCTTCATGAAGGGCCCGTGGTATTTCAGCGTGTTGAATGTGATTCACATTGGAGCTGCGCTCGCAACGGCCGGATTAGGCGCTTATGCTGCTATTATGGGCATGATTGCTGCATTCAAGGATCCGCAGGTCAACGCCTTCTCCTGCCACTCGCCGTTGGATTCGTCGTAGACGAGTGCGGTTACGGCAGAGAGGGCGCCGCAGATGTGTGTTCGTGGGCGGCGAGCTGATCAGCCTTACCAAAGATGTGGCTATATTTTGAAAGTCTTTTGTCCCTACCTAATCAACAAATCTATTTCCCATTGATTTCTCGTCCCAATATGATAAATTCCTGTCACGTGATCCGTATAAAGAAAGCACGCTAACCTGTATCGGCCACGCGCCTCTTCGCGCGGTCCACCTCCAGCTTCATTTCCACCACGGTATCTCCACGGAACATCCCCACCACACATCAAAATATTCATGTACATCGAGCTTCTTTCAAGCGAGCTAAATCTGCTCAGCTCTCTATCTTTTTATCACAAAGCGAATTGCTATTGTGCCGAACGAAACCAAGGCGAGTACAACGACGAGAAAATCGCATAGGCATCGTACTCGCGCCATCCCGCTTCGATTTCCTCAAAGAATGCTTCCAAGAGTCAACATGCCCATTCTATGCATCTTTTATGCGTATGTCTGACTCTGTGGGCTGAAATGCCTAATATTTATACGGCCTGGACTGATATGGCTTGCGTTCCCCTGCATTAGCGATAACAGTGGCGCATCCCTTGGAGCGTATTCAAGTTCTTCAGCTCGCCAAGAATGGTGTTGCCATTAAACCCGCCGCCAATAGCAGGCTCCGGCCTTGGAGTGAAAAAAAAAATTATTCTTCTACGAGGCTAAACACGGGCGGGAAATCTCAAATCAGACGAACCGTCTCGCTATTCTCTTTGCGTCAAGAGCCTTGCCAAAAGAGCTAATTTTTCAGCCTGCTACGTTAGCCATGGCCCAAACACCGTTAGAGCTTGCCCTGTAGCGGACGTGGGATCTTTTTTTAAGACGCATTTGTCAGTCATACTTCCATAACTTTTGTGCACTGGGGGCACTTACACCTATATGGCTGGCTGGGCTTGGGGAATTGACATGGCTTACAGTTCCTCCGGGTCCAGCATGTCACTGACCAACATGAATGAATATGGTTATTTCTAGCTTGGTGTTTCCCTTCGTTCCCCTCACACTCACGATCAGTTGTCCCAACTGCATACACTCTTTTCGCGTCTTGTCACTCGTTTTTCACGATGCCGCCCCCATCACTCATTCTGGGTTTCGGTACTCTTTTTCTTTCATCTATCCTTTCATCAGTTATTGCTCTCCCACCTCCAGTCACTTCCAGCTACAAGATAGTTGATTCCTTCGCAGGGGCAAGCTTCTTTGACAACTTCGATTTCTGGACTGTGAGTAAACCTAGCCCGCGATGTACCCGCAGAAATATAATCGTATACTGATATACCTTTACAGGGTCCTGATCCGTAAGGATATATGTCCCACCTAATGTTCGCAACTTTCTCTAACACTTTTTTCCAGAACAACGGGCTTTGTCGATTACAAAGACAATGTAACGGCACACAACCTCGGCTTAGCCTCCGTCTCCGGGGGTGTAGCGTATATGAAAGTAGATTCTACGAACACATACGCACCTCCTCCAAACTCAAATGGCAGACCTAGCGTGCGAATTTCAAGCAAGAAAACCTACACTCATGGCCTCTTCCTCGCCGATATCGCCCATATGCCTGGCTCTATCTGTGGTGTATGGCCTGCGTTCTGGACGTTTGGAGCAAATTGGCCCAATAACGGAGAAATTGATATCATCGAGGGTGTTGACAAGAACACGAACAACAAGATCTCTCTGCATTCTGGTGATAACTGCAAAGTCACTGCCCAACCTGAATCAGGCACACTACTTACGACGGACTGCGCTGAGAGCACCGGTGGTGGTTCCGGATGTTCGGTCGGTGATGGTTCCACCTCTAGTTATGGAGACGGCTTCAATGCGGTTAACGGTGGCGTGTATGCAATGGAGTGGACGAGTACCTCTATCAAAGTCTGGTTCTTTCCCAGAAGTTCGATTCCCAACAGCATCACGCACGGGAGCCCTGACGTGAAAACCTTCGGTACCCCCGTGGCTTTCTTCTCGGGATGTGACTTCGATACTCATTTCGCCAACCATCAAATCGTGTTCGATACTAATTTCTGTGGTGTTTGGGCCGGGCAATATGATTATCAGACTACAAACTGCCCCAGCGCGGCGCAAGGATGGGCAGGTTGTGTCACTGACGTTGGAAACAATCCCGGCTGGTTTTCTAACGCTTATTGGGCGATCAACTCTGTTAAAATCTACCAATTGTCCACGGACCCGTCCAGTTCGTCCTCCGTCGTCTCGAGCACCACATCCTCGTCATCTTCTAGCAGCTCTACAGTGATCAGCACCTCCTCTTCGACGTCTTCTTCAAGGTCCTCGTCATCTTCGAGCAGCTCTACAGTGATTAGCACCTCCTCTTCGACGTCTTCTTCAACATCCTCCTCGTCTAGCAGTGTCTCGCGCACCTCATCATCCATATCTTCGACTATTGGCAGCTCGACGATTTCTTCAACCACCTCGTCGCTGTCATCTTCTACGTCTTCGAGCGTTTCAAGCACGGCCACTTCCTCCTTGATTTCGTCGTCGGCGGCATCCTCTAGCAGTGTGTCGAGTACCTCTGGGTTATCCTCTAGCAGCACGCTAAGCAGTTCAACTTGGTCGACGCTGTCGTCTACAAGCGCTTCGTTGTCGTCGACCTCTTCATCAGTGCCTTCATCTACGTCGTCTTCCACTAGCAGTACCTCAAGTACATGGTCTTCGTCCTCCTCGGCATCATCATCGCCTTCTGCGTCTTTAACGACATCCTCATCATCCAGCAGCGCTTCTAGCTCGCTATCCTCGTCTATCTCCTCGTCTTCGAGCAGCGTCTCCACCTCTG